>CAIGRB010129542.1:73373-116007 GCA_903798255.1 Fraxinus quadrangulata | reverse complement strand
CATTAAATTATAATTCATTTTTCTTTCTCTTTTTATCAACCACACATTCTCTAATAAAATAATATTACACGTAAATCCAAAAACTTTTCCTTGTTTTTAATCACACGTTCTCCAAAAAATTACTATTCCTCTCATTATAATGTGGAATAATGAGGGCGAAACGGGCGATAAATATTTTCCTTGCCTTTGGGGTGCATGTTTAGGAAATTTCTTCTATTCGTCACCAGACTAGAAAACCTTAGCTATACTGATTGTTGAATTATACTTTTTGCAGGAGGGTCTTACAACCGTGGAGAACCGCACTGCCGACATTATTCAAGAGACTCGCAAGTTTCAGATAAGGAAAAAGAAC
This sequence comes from Fraxinus quadrangulata, assembly GCA_903798255.1. Classification (NCBI taxonomy): domain Eukaryota; kingdom Viridiplantae; phylum Streptophyta; class Magnoliopsida; order Lamiales; family Oleaceae; genus Fraxinus; species Fraxinus quadrangulata. The sequence goes on along the minus strand of CAIGRB010129542.1, from coordinate 115,655 downwards.
AATAGTTCCGTATCACAGAATCAGACTTCTAATATTGATAGCTTACGGCAACAGCCAATGATGCAGACCCATATGCATACCGATTTGGAAACTCAATTGAAGGCATCTCGCGACGTAAGGTGGCAAATGTGTAGCACTTGTGTAAAAGTGGCACTTTGCATATCTAGTTTGTCTTTTTACTTTACTAGTTCATGTTCGAGAAAATTAACTGATAATTCTTTATACCATCTCAAGTGAAGTATGCATAGCATTAAACGTGATAAGGAATGTTCAATACTAAATGGTTAATCCAATATTTAAAATCTTTTTTTAATTTATTGTGGTAACCAATCTATTGCGGTGTCATGAACTGGATGTATTCCCTAAAATGCCCAGGGACTTGTAGTTTTCTTGACTGGTTCTCCCATCTTTTAATGATCTATTGATCTTGTATTCTTTTCTCGATGTTCCTATTTTTGGAACTATGCTATGGTTGCATGTGTTGTCTTTATTCTCCTTATCCTGTTATGATTTTTTAGTTTCTATGGTTCCTTCCACCTGAAATAAAATAATTTTTTCTTGTGTTTGTGTTATGTGGATTTCAAAATGCATTTACTTCTGTTGGTATTATTCGTAAATTGGAATAAGTTGACATCTGGTGGAAAATGGTTGCCTTTTGTCTGTTGAGACCCTCGTTGCCATGTATTTGTGTGAATATAGTGCTAGAAGTATGAACAGGTGAATTTATGCTGTTGGTAGGAAGAGCATTGTAGCTGTTGGAAAATATATTTCCTTAAATTTCACCTGCATCTTTTAATATTTTGAGGTCAGACTTGTGATACGATAGTGAGATGCATGATAGGCCGTCCATTCTAAATTTCAGGTTGCAATGGCAATGGCTGCAAAAGCGAAGCTTCTCCTGAGAGAGCTGAAGACTGTCAAAGCAGACCTGGCTTTTGCAAAGGAGCGTTGTGCACAGCTAGAAGAAGAAAATAAAGTCCTAAGGGAGAGCCGTGAAAAAGGAGACAACCCAGAAGATGATGATTTGGTAAGTACTCTGTCTCTGTCTCTGTGTCTGTCTGTCTCTCTCTCTCTCTCAGGTCCCTTGTTCTGACATTACTCCTGCCGTGCAATAAAAATATAATCCAAATCCCATGTCCCTCATTGTCACTGTTCTTCTATGTACCCAGTGCCTACCCCGTCCTTGCTCTCTGCTGTCTGTTCCACCACTCATAACCTCACTGCACTACCATTCATCCACCATCTCTTCCTTTTCCTGCAATTTAAGCCCCTCCCCCTCCCCTTAAAAATGCATTTGTAAATCTCCATCATTACTAGTGCAGTTTCTATTTTATTTTCTTACGAGTTTGTTATGCTCCGGTGTTTATGATTTCAACATATTCATAATATATATTGAGCAAGTCTTATGGAAATATTTGGTTATCAGATAAGGCTTCAACTCGAGACTCTTCTAGCTGAGAAAGCTCGACTGGCACAAGAGAATTCAGTTTATGCACGGGAGAACCGTTTCCTAAGAGAAATTGTTGAGTACCACCAGCTCACCATGCAGGATGTAGTGTATTTGGATGAAGGTAGTGAAGAGGTAACTGAAGTCTACCCTGTTAAGGTTTCTACAGGCGCTAATCAACAGCCCTTTGGCACATTGCCTTTCCTCTCTCCTCCTCCTACTCCTACTGTTCCCAATGGGGCAATTTCTCAAGTGACTCCGGATGTCTCTCCTCGCGTTGTGCCGTCCCTCGAGCCCAAAGAGGTTCCTGAAACTATTACCCCACCAAACCCCTATATCCAAATGCCAGCAGAAGATCTGAGAAGACATAGTTGATTTTCCTATCAGTGGCTTTGATTTGGTTTCCATCCCATAGAGAAGGTTTGGATTTTGTATCAATGTTGCTCTTTGTTATTACCTCCAACTTTGTTTTCATTGTCTCGAAAGCAGCAGAAAGTGTTATTTATTTATTTTTTGCCCTTTTTTTATTTGGGAGATGTGGGGATGGGTTTGAGGGGCAAGTTCAATGTGTATTTATTTTGTGCATCTTGCAACAATGTGAAAGGTCGATTAGAAATTGTATCACTGTATATCAATGACAGAGCCTTCATATCAATCTTTTGTCACTTTGAAGTACAGAGTAGTGTTATACTTACAAGGAAAGATTCACACAAGTCATACGGGAGACACTTGGCGCAGTTTCATTGGTAGTTGGCACCCAAAAAAAAACTTGCAAATCAGGTGTTGAGCTGTAGGAATTCTGGGAAGAATTTCCCTGTACTTGGGAATTTATCATTGGTTTAACTGTGTTTAATGTCATAGGTTAACATTGTTGCCAATATTTGTGTATGTTTTTTAAAATTTAGATAAATCACTTGTCAAAATAGCATTTTGAATAATTTTTTATGAACATTATACAAAAATAATCTAATTAAATAATACTATGTAAGCGACAAAAAAAAAACTAAGTAGATCGTATAAAAAACTAAGTATAAAATTAGAGCAGATAAACTTTTTATAAAGTACTAGGTAAAATGAGGTGGATAACATTTTTTATTCAAGAAAATATTATTTGCATTATAAGGGGCGAGGAGGTGAATTTGGCCGAGTATGAAAGATAGTGCATATAACATTCTTGATTCTTTTTGAGTTAAAAATTTATAAATGTTATTTACCAAAATCCATTATAATAATATCTAAGTAGTAGTATCTATTTATCTCGTCTAATTTATATATAATATCTTGTAAGGTTAATTCAATAAGCCAATTTGTATACATGCTTGTCGAAGAATCCGTCCGTCATAAGATGGCCAATACAAAATTATCTGCCTTTTTTTCCCACCTTGCTTCTTTGCAGGGCGTTTTCTTCTAGCCCAGAGCCCAATTGGGCCTTGAACACTGATTTAGACATAGGTGATTCAACATAGTCAAGGTACATAAACTTTTTTATAATGACTTTAATTCGGAACTCAAATAAGTAAAAAATTTCTATTGCACGACTTATTTTTTTTTTGTTTTTTTTTTTCCAATCACACACATTGTTAGCCCTCGAAGGGCCAATCTAAGAACCAAGTTAATTATCGGCGAAGCGAAAGAAGCAAAAGGCTTGCATAAAGTTTGCAGACTGCTGGCTACAGTTTGTCCGTAGGGGCACATGAACAAAGTGAGTAAGTCGTGATTTCTTAATTGAATTTGTTATAAGGTGGCCATTAAGGAATCGCCACTTGTCACCCCTTCTAAAATGATCAGATTACCCCAATGCTTGGAAGGATATCTATAAATACCCCGCTTTGAAAAATGAAGCATGCAATTCAAATATTTCGCTCTTAAATAGCTATTTCTCCTCTTATTCTAGTTGAAACATCTAACCTAGTGAATTTAGGAGATGAAACTCGTAGTTATGTGAGAGGGTTTGTTGATTTTATTTACATTTGGTTGTCAATTGTAATGGTTTCATCAATAAAATCGTTTAATTCAATTTTTACCATCAACCCACAATTTCAATAATTTCATAGAGAAATTAGGTTTTAAACTATCATATATTTCTAGTTCAAGTACGTGACTATGAACTATTGTGTCTAGGGCTCAAACTCTTCCTCGCTCACAACTGGTCCAAAAGTGAAGTACTTCGTGTTCGAATCAAAAACTAGTTTTCAACTACATTTTAACATAAGATTAAATGACCGTACGTGAAATGAAAATGGTGCTTGATTAAGTTAGGTGTACCTGAACATTCCTTTTGTTTATTTATGTAACCCCCACGGAATGGAATCCATAGGTAATGGTGTACTATCAAAATGTTAGCAAAAAAAACAGAGTAATGGACATGATTTTCTGTGTTACTTTTTGGATTACCTTTTTAAAACAAGAATAGTTATAGAGGAAGGGTTCCTTAAGATTTGTATGATATTTAATAATTGGTGAAAGTTGTATTGCGATCCACACATTGTTGTCTGAGGCCCAACGTGCACTGCCATGTACTATTCAAGCAGGCAGGAGTCAGGAGTATCCTATGCTGCTGGATTCTCTTTATGTCTAAATTTAGGACAAATAAATTCTACTCTGTCAATTTCTTTGAGTGATAACTATGGAACAAAATAAAGTTTAGTAACTAAAATGAAGTTTGATCAAAGTTGGGTAACTTAAAAGTATTTTTTACGTGTTCTATATGTAGTCGGTTTCAATTCAAAATGAAAGAAGAGAATTGTCTGACCTTTTTTTTACATGATCTTTCTCAAATCTGAATAAAGAATGTGGGCTTACGTTGATTGTTAAGGTGATTCATAATTTTTGTATACAAGGGTTGGTTGGTGGAGCCGAGGAGATGAGCCGGTAGGCTCGGACGTGACGCAGATAAGTTGGGGGTGTAGAGGCGGAGTCCCCACAGTAATTTACTGTATTGTAAGGGTAGTTTCCGATTAAAGTTCTATAAAAACAATATCATATAATCATATTTTGAAGTTAGTGGATTTTTTGTATCGTGCAGTGGACGTATGCACATTGTTGAACCACTTAAATTTCTTTGTGTCACTCTTATTGTTTTCTTCTTTTCTATTTTATTGTTTAATTTTGCACAACAAGTCGATTGACAATTTGCATAAATCATATGGTATGAATATTAGTACAAGGCATTTAGGAGATTTGTGTAACATACCTAATAATTATTGAAAATAGAACTTAATATGTTGGTGTTAGTTCAAATTAAGAAAAAAAATGATCAATTATTAAATTAACACTTGTAAAATTTTAAAAAATAAAAATAAAAATGAGTTGCATTTTAAGTAATGTTTTTGAAGAGTTATTCAAATATTCAAAATAAACTATCTAAGTTTAAAGCATATTTTCAAGTTTTAAACATTTGTAGTCGTGACCTAGTTTTCATAATTCTTGATCAATGAAAGTAAGGTGGATATAAGAATTAAAAATATCCATATGAAACAACATATTATTTTGTACACGTTTTCAAAATTTAATGAGATTTAAATTTTGAATTTATCCTGTGGCGAAATTTAATGAGATTTAAATTTTGAATTTATCCTGTGGCGAAATCGTGAATTACCGCTAGTTTATTAATTAGATACCTTAGAATCCGTTTTGATAGGCAAATGTGAAAATGAATTTCAATTCCATGTTAGTTGAAAAATAAAAACTCACTAAATCCATAGGAATTTGTTTCCATGAAAACAAAGAAAATGCAGTTTAAAATGGTTGTACCTTGGAATTCAGTTTCCATTTTCAAGTACATTCAAACGGTCAAAGTGGAATTCATTTTCCTCAAATGTGACATTTTGCATGGAATTCATTGCAATCAAATAAGGTCTTAGTGTCATATCTTGACTCGAAAAATTGAATAACGAAATTACAATAACAAACAAACAAGTCTTTATCAATTAATAAGTTGTGCCTAAGATAAAGATTGAGTACTAAGTATGCATCTTGTTAGATTTAAAACCATTCATTCTTCCCTTGCAAACATGAAAATGGACCCCTCCCCCCTTTATAAGAATAATATTTTTGCTATTTTTGTCAAATCTCGTTAATAAATAAGCATCAAACATCAATAGAAAGAAACAAGGTCTTGATAATAAATAAGCTTAGATATTTGTTGGTCTATAAGACCACATTTGCTGACTTTGAATTAAAAGGATTTTTTTTATATAAATTAATTCATAAATGTGAGTTTGCTTAGTTTTGTTTTTGTATTGAGTTTATGATTTATAACGGTGGGTATTTCGTCTTGTTGTCGTATAATAGACATTGATATTCAGCACAACTCTTAAATGCATCATATTATAGAAAAATGAACAAAAAGATCACGTGAAGTGCAATGCACCGTAGATTTGACTTATTCATGTTACTATATTTATTGAATTACGTCTCAATATTAATTAATAATACCATATAACACCATGTCGTATGCTTGCTTTTAAGGGAATTTAGCCGTTAACGATATTTGAATGTCTCTTAGATTTGTGCTTAGCACTAATGGTACTGTGTAAAAGTTGAATAAAAAAGATGAACAGAGAAACGAGAAGCATGAGAAACCCCTAAAAGGCAGTACAAACATTACAGAAAATAATAGAAATTTAGTTTACATGCGTCATGTTTGGTGCACAACAAGTCAAGATTGGTACTTTTGTCATTTCATAAACAGCAATTGAGAATTTGAGATATTACGTTGTATGCCAACTGGAACGAGCATGTTTTGCCAAGCTAAAAATACCCACTTATAAGTAAATAAGTAAATTTTCAAACAAAATATCTTTATTAGTTTAAGTTAAAAATAATTTACTTAGCTAAGAGTTCCTCTCAAAAGGTAAGTTATCAAACATATTTGAAGAAAAAAGTTAGTTAATTTTTTTTACCTTAGCCAAACACGCTCTAAGCTCAAAAAATTGAAGCACATTTTATACAAGTAAATATTAAAGAAAATCACTTGTAAAAAGCTCAATTATGTTTGAAAAAAAAAAATTACATAAATTTCGCCCTTGATTTTAATTTTTTCCAAATCATTTTTCTTCAAACTCATTTTTAATCACATTTTTCTCGTAAAATAATTTTTTTCGTATGTGGGCCCATAACTTTCACTACGTTTTAACCATACAATATTTTAAGAAATCAACTCTTAGAAAACAAAAATAAAACAAGGAATGTACGTCTTTGAACTTCGTTTTATCACAACATAGTAATTGAATATATTTTTTTGTTATAATTGAGTCATTGCACTTAAAAATGTTCGTTAAAATTTAATAATTTCATCCATGTCCATTAGTTTAAATAACGAAAAGATCGACCGCCATTTTTAAAACCAAACTAATGAACTTGAATAGAGGGATCGGATTGTAATAAATCTTCAAGTTTGGTAACAACTTCGACCACCATTTTTAAAATCAAACTAATGAACTTGAATCGAGGGATCGAATTGTAATAAATCTTCAAGTTTGGTAACAATTTCGAGTGCAATAAAGTTTAACAATCAAAATAAAAATTCTGCTTGAAGTTTAAATTTTTAGGACCACTCACAGAGATGGCGCGTAGTCCACAAATTTTACCACTAAAAATATACCGATAGACTGTCCTGATGAATGCATTGAAGCCTTAACCAACAAAATCTTACATAAGAGGCCGACGCCTCTTCTGTCTCCCTCACCCCAACCCACCCCACCCCTACGCTTCTCTCAAACCTGTGCATATATATATATGTATCTACAACCATTTAAGCCTCCAATTTCACATTTTTACCTCATTGCTCCTCCTTTTACTCCATTTTTTTCAGGGGTTTTCAGTAGAAGTTAGACAGTGTTTTTCTGCACCCCTCCTCCCCTTCTATTTATTGATCTTCTTCAGTCTTCTTGTCTACAGAAAATTTTCAGATTCTTCCTTTTTTACACATATATTAGTCATGTCTAGTTTGTATTCCCAAAATTTAAACTTCTCTCCTGCAAGAAGTTTTCCTTCTCCACATATAAGGAGCAATACAGATGTTGAAAGGTACAGTCCATTGTGTTTTGAGTTAAGAATTTTTTTTTTTTTTTTTAAATCTGAAAATCCTGTTCTGTAGTGTAATTTTGATTCTTTAATGGTGTTTTCAATTTCTTCAGTCAGCACTTGACAGAGCTGCTGGCAGAGAGGCAAAAGCTACAGCCATTCATGCAAGTACTTCCTATATGCAGCAGGCTCTTGGATCAAGGTTTGCCCCTATGATCAAATTTTGGATCTGGTTTCAGTATTTTAGGCATTTCAATTTTGCTATTTGTCATGATTTTCTTCTGATTTTAGTGTTTAGATGGTTAAGCATATCATGAGTTAAATGGATATGAATTTATATAGAACAGAAAATTAACTTATAAGTGAGCTTTTTTTATATTTTTTGCTTCTTGAAATAGTTTGGGATAGTTGAATTTGATTTTTAGGATTGAATCTGCATCTCTAAGATTACTGGGATTAATTCTTTTTAAAACAGTTGCATTGTGCTTCTGTGATGAATTTCCCAATTACCATTTCAACATACATTTAGCATCTATAGCCAACTAAGGAAGTTTTAGTGATTTGATTAGCAATAATAGAATTATGTTACTTGCTTTCAATGGCGTGGAACGTACTATGGATGGTGGAAATTTTTATTCACATACATTTTGTGTCTAAAGCACGAGATTACCATTTTCATGACTATTCTTTTGTTTTACATTAAGAATACGACAAAAATATGTTGGTCAAGAGAGTTTATTACGTGCGTCACGAGAGTTGCATTTTTCGATAGAGATTCTTCACAAGATAGAGCACAATTCATAAGCCATTTTGTTCTTAATTGACAGCTAGCCGTTACGTCAAAAGGTTTTAATGATATTTACTAATAATAGAATTACTTGATTTTATGGCATCGAACGTAACGCTGAAAGTTTGTGGGAATTTTTTTCTCATACATTACATGTCTAAAGCAAGAGAGCGCCTTCTTCAAATATTCTTTTTGTTATGCGTTAAGAGTACATGCAAAAGAGCAATTACGATAGTTAAAGATTAAGTTCTAAAGATTAATCTAATTCGACATTCCTTCTCATTTTTATAGATAAATGAATAATTTGCTTGTGTGGATGATTCTATTTTTAATCTGTAAAACTTTTTCTATTTAAAGACTGATAGTGAATGTGGAAGAATTGTCCTTAGAAAATCCTTCACATCTCATCTCATGTACTAGAGTTTACTAACAATCTTAATACTATGATAACAGAAATATTACGAGTTTCTGGAAAACTCTCTAGCCAAGCTTTTAATGACTATGATAGACTACAGCGTGGTAGTCCTAGTCCAGTGGCTTCTTTGAACATGATGCCGGATGTTGGAGTGGGTTTAGGTAGCTGGAATGGAAATGGTTGGATTGGCATTCAGCCTGAGGTGAGCTGAAATTTAATAGCCAACATAATGTACTATTGTTTTATATCATCTTTAGGCAATATCACATTTTTCTCACTATGTTCTTTACAACTGATATTTTTCTTTTTATTTGCTTGGTTGTGTCTGATTTGATGCGTATGAGCCAAGTTTATCCATGTTGAACCTTGAACTTGAGAAAGTCCCGGCAGAAAAAAAGTGTATATAGGAGTGTTTGAACATGCTCGGTCAAAGTTTGAAATAAGTGATTACTTATTTTGACTATAAGGTAAGGATTACTTTCAAAACAAATAACTTTTTTTACTTAAAACTAAGTAAAAGTAACATGTCCAAACATACTTGGAAAGTAAGATATGAAGGAATGAGTTATAGTAACAATATCATTAGACGTGTTGCCTAACATTGGCTGGAGAATTTTCTTTGCAAATATTGAAGTGTGAATGAAACAGCAGTATGAAACTTGTACTTCATCCTCCATAATGTATTTTTTTAACGGAATTCTGTTGCATGACAATTATGCCTGGAAATGAGTCCACCTTGACTCGAGAAAACTGCAAGACCATTTAGAAGAGCATTACTTCCAGCAATCAAATATGCACAATATCCATTAACCAGAGGTTGCTTCTAAAGTTTACTGAATTAATATGCCCTACTTGGTCATAGTTTCAAGGTTAAGACATGTCTTTATGCCAACCTATAATAAAATAATTTTGTGCATCAGAAATTGGGTGGACCACAGGGTATGAACATAAACTGGCAATCGGCACGGGGAAGTCCCAGTTCATTCGTAGTGAAGCGAGTAATGCGCTTGGATATACCTGTTGATAGATATCCAAATGTAAGTCATTTGAAGCTCTTAAATTTAATTTAATTAAACAGAAGCACAATCTTTGAATTTGAATCACTACTCATTTTTCTAAATTAGTTATTAGAACCAAGACTAATAACATTCTCTTTTGGACGACAGTTCAATTTCGTGGGGAGACTTTTAGGTCCTCGAGGCAATTCCCTTAAGCGAGTCGAAGCTTCTACTGGCTGCCGTGTGTTTATCAGAGGAAAGGGTTCCATAAAAGATACTGGCAGGGTAAAGTAATTTTCTTTTGATTTTTAATCAAATTATTTACGTAAATGATGTCCTAAATTTTTGTCATTGGGAATGTGCTTGCCCTTGTGAATATCATTAATTCATTATTTATGTTTTCGATTTAAGGAAGAAAGCCTGAGGGGAAGACCAGGCTATGAGCATTTAAATGAGCAGCTGCACATATTGATAGAGGCAGAATTACCTGCCAATGTTGTCGACTTGAGGCTCAAGCAAGCGAAGGAGATTATTGAGGAGCTGCTCCAACCTGTGGTATTTATTAGATCATTCTTTACATTATTTATTTGTTGAGATCTAGATAAAAAAAAAAAAAAAAAAGAATTTTGGACACGTGGAATCAAGTGCATGATGAATACCTATACGAGAGTGGTAAGTAATAGGGAATGCTTTAAAAGGGTAAAACTACTTCTTCATTTATGACATTTTTAGTACGAAGTATTAGATAGACTAACAATATTACATTTATGTCACTTTTTATTCACATATTTCGAGAGATCCATGAGTACTACACACTTCTCCACCACTCATTTTTAACTATTTATAAACACTTTCCAAACAGGATTAAAAAAAAAAAAAAACTCAAATCTTGTTCATTACTAGCTACAACAAGAATTCATAATCCTCTTTTTGTGCCTTCATATTATTGTCACATCTCTTTCACAAGCTGCAAAGTCTTAGTTGTATTTTGCATCGTGAATTGGAGGTTCTCTCACAGTTATCTTCTCGATCATAGAATGCCATCAACTCAATCATAGGTTAGATCATTGAGGAAACCATAGTTTCATAAGGAATTAATTATAAGCCTGTCGGATAAACATGTTTCAAATTGAAGCAATGTCAATATAACGGCGAGTAAGAATCATAGATGTTAATGCAAAGGTACATCTATATAACTTTCTTCTTTTGGCCTCAATTACAGGATGATGCAGAAGACATGTACAAGAGACAGCAACTTAGAGAACTAGCCATGCTGAATAATTTCAGAGAAGAGAGCCCACATCCAAGGGGTAGTGTATCTCCCTTTTCGTCCAGTGGAATAAAACGTCCCAAAACTAGTTGGTAATCACCATATCATAATAGGTAGTCTCTTTAGAGACTTCTCGAGAACTTCTGTGGTGCTTTAGCACCGTATGGTGGTCCAAGATTAATATCAAACTCTAGCCGGTTCTCTGAGGTTAGTTACCTGGGCTGTGAAACTATGAGCAAACGATTAAGAGACAGAATTTCTCTGTTTGTTTATGTTTTGTAGCTGGTTAGAGTAGAAGGGGGATTGGATTTATTTGTTATTTAGCTATGTTTGCCTGTAAACAGATGTAGAATTTGTTTGCTTTTGATCCTTTGATTAGCTAGTTTACTTGTGTTTTCATTATTTTCTGTGCAAATTTTGATTTTGTTGAGCAAAAGGGATCGAGCTACAAACACGAGTAGGTAGACCCTTCGAGGACGAGGCTAGGAGTAGCCCTTTTTGTCAATCATCGCGGGTTATTACTCCAGTTAAACTTTTAAACAAAATGATATTGGGTTAAAATGACGAGGAATAAAATATATATAATCATCCTTTTCGATCAATTTCAATTCAAACACGACTTTCGGACCAGTAACGTTAGGTAACTACAAATAAAATTGGTTATTAATACGCAACACCTAAATTCCAAATTAAATTAATCACGTCAGAATATTCTCCTGTGTATCTACTCATTTCAGTTGCTACTTCGAGCCTGACCTAATTAAGTGGAATGGTTTGACATTTTCCCATGAATTTATGGACTTGTCTAATAACGTTTTTCTGCTCGCTTACAATCGCACCATAATTTTTTGGTTCAAAAATCTGTCTAAATAATCAAATCCTGTACGGTGAGTCGGTGACTGGTGAATATTATGTATTTTGATCGCAACCCAGTGCTTGACACATTGTAGTTATGAATTACTTATGGTGCATTTGATTTGTTATTTTCAATTTTCTCGAACTCCAAAAACTTATAGATAAAGCTACTTTGTCAGAAGAATTTGACAAAAAGCTTAACATAATTACACGTGGCAGTAAAGATTGGATGGAAAAGCTGAATGTATTTTAAATTGTCCAATAATAGAATGCTACGTGTTATTATGTCAACTTTGATGTTCATGGAGTATGATTGAAAACTTATTTGATTTGTTATTTTTTTAAAATAAGGTTAAACTTGTAACATAAAATTCAAAACATATTTTTTGACGTTTTCAAAGCTCTTGAGTTTAAATAAAAGTGTAAAAATATAGAACTTCTAAAAATATAAAATTCTAAACAAAATAAATTTTAATTAAAAATAAAATTCAAACTCTTATGGATTATTTAAATAAAAATTCTAAGAAAATTATTTAGATGTAAATTGATAAAAATTCTCGATTATAGCTGAAAAATATTATAAGATTCGTCAACTGTAAAATATTATATTGCTTGATAATATATTAGTATAAAACTATTCTATTTTATTGAATAATCAAATTTCGTGGAATAAAAAACAATTCTCAAAATTTTAAACCAAATGTGTCGCTTAATCTTCTATTTTCAAAAACAGCTTTTCAGAATGATGAACCAACTTCTTTTTCAGCAATCTCAACGAAGTGCAGTGGAAGTATAACAAATTATGACAATAACAAATTAAGCCTCGTTCCCATTTAATGTAGAGTTGGCTCCCTGAATCATTTGTTGGAATGTTTATATAGAAATATGAGTTTTTTGGATGTTGTTTATTCCATATAGGATAGGAATAGAAATGAATACTTATTTATAAGTGAGAAATTGATATGCTTAATAAATTGGATAAAAGACCACACAAATGGGATTTGGGCTTGAGCCATGTGATTTGGACTTGATTGGGCTCCTTAGGGGTCTTGGGTCTTGTGATTTTCAAATTTCAGTTTTAGCACTTATATTTCTTTTTTGGTTTTGTCTGAACAGTTGTGTCTGATCAACACAACGTTTTTACCATTACCGACACTAAGGATAAGACTGTTCGTTTTCTATATATATGTAAAAAAAGTCTGATTCAGTAGAGAAAAATCCCACAATTTTAATCCTTCAAATAATTATGTCTGAGAAAAAAAAACACTGAGTATAATTGTCAGAACCAAGAATCGAGTGCTAAATTCTTGGGAACAGATTGTTGAATCCTAGTGGCAGACGCTCATCGAACTACAAGCACAAGAGTAGGGGCGAATTTCTGCTATAAGACATAGCATTGCGCTAGCCTCAATTTAGAGTCCAAGTCAGTATCATTTATATTAATTCTGTTGTATTATTTGTTCTGTTCTGTCTAGTTCTTGATTATTTCCAACATCATTTTTGCCATCGATTGTGTCATTATCTAGATTATAAAATATTTCCCTAGTATATTGTCATTTTTCTTTCGAGTTTAATTGACTCTGCAATAAGAAGGATTGTTTTACTCTAACTCTAGCAGAAAACCTTTTTGAGTATTTTTCGTGGTTATTGATTTTTCTTGAGACTGTTGCCCGCATATGTGATGGAATTTCGTTCCTTTATTGCTTGTATTTGAACATGAGAGTTTATAATTTACATGGCGACTTACTGTTCAATGTACAAGCATTTCATTTCTTACCGTTATTGATTGATAATATGACATACTAGTTCAATGCATTTGAGTTACATGTTCGATCGTGCCCCTTAACTTTGATCGTGCCCCCCTAATTTTAAACTTCTGCGTGTACCCTTGCTCTGGGTTGTGTGTGCAGGTATGTGCAGCTGTACCAGGAGAAGGAGAAGATGGAGCGTAGATACTGAAGTCGATTTCTACTCAATCGATCCAAAAACTCCATATGTTTTTAATCTTTACCAGCCAATAAAAGTTGCTTTTAGCTTTGGCCTGTGGTTTCAATTCTTGAATTGCGGATCTGTAATCCTCATTTTCAGATGCCAATTCGTGTTAACACACAATTGATGCTTTGAAATATGTCCATCCCACTGTTTAGCTTGTATCTTCCCACTATACTACATTTGACTCCGAATATTTCTCAATTGCCATTGAACTTGAAAGTTTTCTGAGTTTGTCATTAATTCTTTTAAATGTTTCCCAATTACTTGGCTTTACTGAACCATGCAAGGGGGAGAGAACCATTGTTATGGACTGAAAACAGCATGTTATGCACCCCAGCATACATTNTTGGAGCCTCGAAAAGCACTGTTGAGAGGAAGAGCCTTGGCCCCTCTTCATTCTCTACAGGGTTCCAAACCTTTCTTCAACATAGGTGACAACGAGCGAGGCAGAGATGGAAGAGATCAAACACGGGAATAAGAAGAAGAAATTCCTTTTTGATCATTTTGATAGAGGGGGATGGAGAAAGTGGACAAAACAGACTCGCATTTCTCATCGAACAAATACAGGAAAAAAATCATATTGAAAACTTTCCTAACCCACCTTCGTAGAGCCGTGTATTGTAAGTGATCCGAACCTGCCCGGAGCGAGCCTCCCATAGAGGCAAGTGAAGTTGGTGAGCCGTATGATGGGCAACTATCTCCTGCGGTTCGGAGAGGACTCAGCTGTTAGTTAGTATCCCCTTGCTTTCGGGGTGGACCCTTTCACTCTATTTTATTATATACGCTTAGCGAAAAGAATGTTTTTTGATACACCTAGGACATGGATTCTATATGAACCAATGGATCGTGACAAGTCGTTACTACTAGCAATGACTTCCTCTTTCATTACTTCATTCTTTCCATATCCCTCTCCTTTGTTCTCAGTTACTCATCAAATGGCACTCAGTTCATATCTTTAAGTTCGATCATTGACAAGGTTCAAAGAAAGGGTGGGCCGTTGATAAAGAATCGATTCCAAACCACAATGCTAGCAGATGGAAAAAAAACCGCTTTTCTTTTCATTAATGAAACCTGCCAGTTATTATGAACTCAAATCAAAAGAACAAAAAAGACGTGGGTGGCATTATGACTGGGGTGTCAGTTAGAAAGGTTCTTACAATGTTCGTTCAATCAAGCAGCATTCTTCTTTTTCTTAACTTAAGTAGAGGGAAGAGGGCTTTCTAAGCTAAGAAGGGTTTGGGACCTATGAACAGAACAACACAACAAAGATGATGAAATGAAGAAGAATGAACGGGAGGCGTCAGAGGAAGAACTGACGAACTACTTACTTGTCTTTGGTTAACTACTTTACTGACTTGGGGTTCTTTCTCGTAAGTGGTATACCTACACCCCGCACGCACACTCACTATATCTATATACGTAAACGTTTCAGTTGATAGCCTTTCTAAAAAGAAAAAGCCCTCTCTCTCTACTAAATACAGTTGTTTCAGGCCGAACAATAACAAGAGGCCCGGATCCAGCTGAAAAACGGAATGGAATACTCTAAGATGCTTCATAGCCTTACCTTATTATTAGAGAAAGGGGAAAGGGCTTTTTCCATTTTGGTGCGCAAGGGTTCTTCCCTAGAGCTTTCCCTCAGTTCGGGACTTTTAGCACCATATCCTAAGACATCGGGGATGTCTAGGATCCAGGGCCCCCCCTCTTCCCCAGCAAATCTGCGGCAACCAAACCAAAGGGGACGTAGGGGGAGATGGAACAACGTCCAAGCTGTGACAACCCAGCAGCAGCAGCAACAACCTGCTTCTCAGCAAAGACAGTTCCACTCCCAAACCTACCAGCAATCTCAAGTTCAGAGTCAACCACCTCCACAGCAATACTCCTGTGCTCCACTCCAATTAGGGCAACAAAAGAAATATCCTTCATCCCAACAAGATAAAAATCAGCAGCCACACCAGGTAGCTCCCATCGCTTCGACAGTCCAGAGTGCTCCTGTTCAACAGTCAAATTTGAAAGGTCAAAGCAATGGTCAGCGTAGGCGTCGACAATTTCTTTCTTTTGCTGTCCGGGTTATCTTTGACAAGTAAAGTGCAATAAACACGAGGGCGCTTACCTATCGAACCTAAACCTCTAGGCTATGACCCTTAAAAATATTGCTAATTTCATCCTCATGTTGGGCATAGCACTAACATGAATAGCTCTTATCTCATTTATCATTCATCGTTTTAAAATTAATTGACTCGATAACATGGTAAATGGAATTATAAGTGGAATAACATTTGCATAAACTCTGTTCACTTTTGAATGGGATAATTCAAAAAATTAGGGAAAAAAAACGCATAGAAAATGCAATAGAAATATCAAACCTTGAAAGTGTTAATAGAAAGGTTTAATATCTGTTAAGCATCCATTTTCTAAAATTTATTTTTCCATTAATTCATTTATATTAACAACTTTTATGGGATCCACAATTTTTAATTTTTATCAACTTTTTAGTTATTTATTTCATCAACTTTTATTAAAAATTTTACTGAAATTTTGATTTTAGCTAAAAACAAACCAGGGCTCGTGCTCTTTCACTGTCTACAATTTGCAAAATCCGAAATCTTTACAGTTCCCTACAGTAAACGCCTCACTCGTATTGTTGAAGCAGCACTAAAATTTTGTGGGCCTTACTTGTTCACAATGACAGATACTCGAGCCCTAAAAAGCAGCGAATTGCACCAACCTTTCAAATTTCAAAAAGTGGCGCTTTCATCTTCCTCTCTCCACCCCTAACATCTCCACTTTCTTGCTTTTTACCTTCACTCATTTCTCTTTCCAGCTAAGAATTAAAATCCCAAGTTAAGTTTTCCACAAAGAAATTTGCTTTACTCATCAATGTTTGATCTTGTAACCATTTACATAATAATGTCTGTTCGTACTTAAAAGCAGCTTTTTTGACTCCTTAAGAATCTAGTTGCTTACCATCAGCATTGAACATTACAATTCTTCTGTGCATTCAGGGGCTCTGAAGATACATTTGGTAGTCAATGGCAAATGAAAGCAGTGCCAAAAGTTATGAAGATGCTCGATACCAGACACTTTTAGCTAACAAAAGACGATTGGAGGTAGTTTATTCTCGACCTCGTCTCGCAGAATGAAGTCTCAGTTTTTCACAGCCATGCTATTTTAGAAATGTCTTTCAAGAAATTCATTAGTTTAAATGAAATGTAATATCATTTTCATTTTAAAACTTCTGAAGGATTTGGGGATCTTGAAGCTATCTAAAAGCCTATCCGATCTCAAAAAAAATGACAAGTCCCAGGTAACATTTTGAGCTTTTACTACCTAGTTCATGTCCAGAAACTATGTTTATCCTTCACCCTTCCACATTTATGCTATGTAGCTTCGGCATATTAGACCAAAACCAGCTACTATTTATTCATCGGAGCCAAGACGCTCAACTCGTGCACGCAATCCAGTTACATCATACCGTGATGATGTAAGTCTTGATGTTTCTGAATTTCTTTTGCTTCTGAATGAATCCAATTAGACAAGTAAATGAAAATTTCAGAAATATATTCTTGGATTTCTGGCAACAATTTTTAAGGTTTAATAAAGTTTTTATACATTGATCAGATCTTTCTGCTGATTCCCTTTCTATCAGTGTTTCATTATCCATTTGGCAAATGAGAAAGAGCTTATTCGTTTCTCTTATTCTCCCGTATTAAGTACAAAATTGTGGTAAATTCCTTAACTTGGAAAAAGAAAGGTCTTTCGTTCCTCATATCTATTTTCTTGTTGAAAATTGTCATCGTCACAGGTTCAGGTCGAGCATCTTCCATTGCGTAAGAGAACAAAGTTGAATTCCTCATGGACAACGTAAATGTTATTGGTGATTTCAACAATAATATCACAATATATAATTTAAGTTTTGCAGTTACGACTAACAATTTGGACTGGCAGCTATCTAGCACGGCCAGTGGAAGAAGTTAGAACTGCTACATATGAAGAAAAAGCTCGAGCTTTGAAGTGTGCAGAGAAGCGCCAAAGCTATCTAGATTCTGAAAATCCATCTTTCGTTAAATCAATGCTTCGATCTCATGTTTATAGTTGCTTCTGGTTGGTAAGTTACAGCATATTATGGTGCTAGCAAAGTTAACTTTATATTATGGTTACTAATTACTCCTTTTGATACTATGAATAGGGGCTTCCAACTAAATTTTGTGAGAACCATCTTCCCAAAACCACAGAAGATATGGTACTAGAGGATGAAGAAGGCTCAGAATATGAGGCTATTTACATTAGCAAGAGAACTGGGCTTAGTGGTGGATGGAGAGCATTTGCATTGGATCATAAACTGGATGATGGTGATGCTTTAGTATTTGAACTGATTGAACCCACAAGATTTAAGGTTTGTTTATAATTATAATTGTTGATGTGAATGGTATGACTATGATAGTTCTTAATTATATTGTGGTGAGAGTGATTATGTCATATCCTACAGGTTTACATAGTTAGAGCACACGAATGTACAAATCAAGATGATGAAAACCCAGTTGCAGAAGTTGAGAGTAATGCTGAGGAAACACCTAAGGAGATCAAAGAGTGTGGAAAGAAGAACGATTCACAAAAATCTAAGAAAGAAAATTTTTCACAGGCTTCTGCCACCAGACGGAGTTTGAGAAGAAAGTGAATCTATGTTAAAAGACTAACATGTAACTTATTGAATTCCGAGAGTGACAACGGTGAAAGACAATAGAACTGGCCCTTATGGGGTTATCAGAAATTTACTGGAAGGGGACAGATGATGAACTTAGTTGTTTTGTGTAACTTGTTGAGAATGGCTCTTAGGCTTTGCCCTTCCAGAAAAAGTGAGCCTTAGCATCGCCCGTGTTTGTCACGGGCAGTCTATTCTGATTTTACCCCTCTAAGAATGGCTTTTGTGTGGCGCAGAACAAGTCCAAGATCATTAGTTTAGCAGCATATTTGTGATTATCAGAATCATTAGTGTTTACACCTCTAATCAAGTGGCTCATATGCAGATCAAAACAAGAAAATAACTACGATTTAAACAAAAAGCTATCATGTATTGCATTGACTACAGAATACAAACGAAACAAATTGACTACAGAATTGTGTCGACTTACCATTAACATAAAAGGTATAGATGGGAAAATATGAATCGTATTTGTATCATCACCTTGGTGTAACAGTCGGCATAACTCCACTTACAAGATCACTGCCTGAGATATCTTGTGAAACATATGGATGTTTTAGTGCAGAAGATGAAGATGGCGGTGTGATATTCTTTTCGGGATCAGTGACTATGGATTCAGATATCTTGGTATCTGAATCGGGCATCATAAGCCATATGTTTTCGAGTTCTCTAACCACTTCTGCCATTGAAGGCCGGGAATCTGTCTCGTCTTGGCAGCACTTAAGAGCCAGATTGATGAACTTCTCCACACATTCAGAGGGATAAGACCCCATCCCTTCATCGATAACAGAAAATATCATACCCGAACGATATGCAATGTTGACCTGCATAGACAGACCAAATATTAACTATCAACTGTTTTATAAAACTTGAGTCTTCAAAATATTAAGAGAACCTGTGTTTTAAAAACCGACCTGGCTAGGTTGGCCTGTTAAACAGCCTTTTAGATGCAATTTTTTTCCAAAAAATGATAATTTTGTAAGACTGACCTTGAAATGTATCATGCTACCTTAATATTTGGGTTTCTGTTATCATGTTGATTAAAATAAACTTTATTAATTACTTCTAGCATTCCATTGGATCACCATTATACCCTTTGGCCCTCGACTCTTTACCTCTTCCAAGTCAATGCCCAAGCCAGGTTTTAAAACATTAAAGAGAAACAACAACGAGAAAAGAAAAGAAAAGAACAATGAAATAGAAGAGAGGGAAGGTCGGACTGGCTTTGCTTGCTTAACTACTACTACTAATTCTATTTAACTATGAGAAAAATGGACACAATGATACATTACCTCCCGAACAATGTTTTTCCCATGTGAAATAGGGTGCATTCCTGTCAACAGTTCAAGAAAAACAACGCCAAGGCTGTAAACGTCACTTTTGTCCGTCAACTTGTGCGTTAAAAAGTACTCAGGATCAAGATATCCCTGCAGTGATTGGTCATGCATATTTTGAGTGATAAGTAAATTTATTTTGCTTGTCATGAAATTGAAATAGGAAAACAAGAGAGACAATAATAACTGTATGCTGCATGCATTTTCGAAAAAATACTTAAAAACTCTTGTAAATAATATTACCGGAGTCCCCTTTACAACTGTTGATATATGAGAAGGCACACCTCCTTCAAGCTCAGGAACTGGAGCTAACCGTGATAGTCCAAAATCAGCAACCTTTGCGGTAAACTTAGGGTCCAGTAATATGTTGGTTGCCTTGATATCCCGATGAAATATTGGAGGATTTGCTTCTGTATGTAGGTAAAGAATGCCTTTGGCTGAACCCAGTGCAATTCTTACTCTTGTAGCGAAACTCAAAGGCAATTTGGACTTCCCTGCAAATCTCAAACATTAAAAGTCTTGTTAAAGCAGCAAAATGTTTCTGTTGCTTTTCTACTTTTGTACACGCTAGAACAGTTAAATGACTTGTTAAGGACTTGAGGAACACAAGCTTAAGAACACTTTTAGAATCAAATATAATTCTAAAATGAAAACTAGGATTAAATTATAGGCGACAAAAGTTTGTCATTTGCACGTTATACGCTTTACGTGTTATTTAGTGTGTATGAGGGTACATATGTTATCAAGTCTGGAGAAGTGTTGAAATTTCAATGTTTCTAATCTGCAGTCTCATACTTGTTAGACACGAGCACAGACTAAGAGACCATGAAAATTGAAGAAATAAACGCAAAAGGTCGAATTGCAAAAGAACGAATTACCAGATAGGTGATCTCTCAAGGCACCATTAGACATGAACTCATAGATCAACATCTGCATAATGAAAAGCACAGTAAACATAAGACCTAGGAGAGAGACTATTTAAGAAAGTAGTCTTTTGAAATGAAATGTCAATTCTGTTGTGGCCCAATCATACTTTTCTTACAATAAACCCTTATTTTTAACAGGTTGTTTCTTGTAGGGAGCGGAAGAAATCCCTTGATCTTTATTAGCTACTCAGCTTTTTCTCTCTATTAGTGTCAGCACTGCGGCAGTTTTAAACATTGGTTGGCTAAGATTAAAAATAAATAATTTACTTATTTCCAACTTGTAACCAATAAAATAAGTTATTTTAAAACCTAATTAGTTATAAGTGAACTTTTTAAGCTTTGGTAAACATGCGCTACCACCTAATCCTGTAATTACACATCCCAAGTTTATAATAGATTCATTTTGAGCTAAGTTATCTATCCAACCTGATATTATATAATGCAGCATCTTAAGGAGAGAGCTTAAAAATTATAAAGAGAATGAAGGATGCCAAGAATCTGCTAAAACCTCCAATCCAAACCCAAACAGGCCTATTATTAGTTAAGTGAACGATCTTATATAAAAATTAGAAATTGAACCACTTAAGTGAACAGTCGAACTCTAATCAACGTTGCAGAGTTTACTTTTGACCAACTGTAGATAAACTAAATTTCTTATTGGAGTACCTGTTCACCTTCTTCGTCACAATATCCCATCAATTGCACGAGGTTTCTATGATGTAACCTCGACAATAGTTCTATTTCTGTGAGAAACTCCTTTTCACCCTGTAATGATCCCTCCTCAGCCCGCTTTATGGCCACAACTGTTCCATCAGCAAGAATACCTTTGTAAACTTTTCCATAACCTCCTTGCCCGACAATACTTGAGTTTGCAAAATTATTTGTTGCCTGTGCCATTTCACCATAAGTGAAATCTTTCACACCATCGATTCTGATGGAAATCTTTGATGCTGCATACAATGTAATTAGATATTCAATTAGTTGAATTAAGACTCTCCCTCTTTAGGTCATCAAACATGTATAAATAAATGTGTGCATGCATGTGTATAATTCTGTGTTGTGTGTACACATGTATATACCTACGTTTTTCTGCTGATTAAGATATTGAAACGTAAAATAGGAAAGGAAAAATGAAGTTCTGCCATGTAATGTGGTATTGAAGAATTTGACACCAGAATGCTTAAACATATAGCATACAACACATCGAGTCTAATGGAAAAAAATGAATTCTCGAAATAAGACTAATTTCCTCTTACTCTATATGAGTTTTGAAACAAATGCACTCTGCAAGATTTTAGAACACTCCCATACTGAAAAACTAGCAAATTCATTACTGCATATGTTTGCAGGATTTATATTACTTAAAAAATTTCAACATCATAGCAACAAGAATTAATGACTTGGGGGTCTTCTTTTACGTTTATTTTACTTCATTTAATGTAATCCTCTGTAGTGTACCTTTGTTTTTAGAGCTAAATGTCATACCATGTTTCTTGATTATACCTGTAAATACGTGTAAAATTTAATAAAGTAGTCCTTTAGTGTGGTTAAACATAAACAACACTAAAGACGATTTTTGACTCCAAAGGAGAGGTAAATCTTGAGGACAATGGAGAGCATATTTCCAAAGCGGTCAATGTTTAGGTTTATTGAAAATTTTATCGTCCGCAATCAGCCAGTGAGGAACAATACATGCTGCCCATCTGACTTACAAAACCCTAACCCATACCGCATTGAATTAGTAAAAAATCATCAATTGTGTAAGGGCAATCAATTCAATATCAAATTCAGTAATTTGAACTAACAAGTGCATTCTTTGTAAGCCGATGCCACAATAATACTTCAGAAGTTTTTATATTGCACAGTGCATCTTTTCTGCAGAATCAATGGCATGAATACACTTTGCAAAGAGTCTGATAACAAGATTTTCAAAGTAGACTTTAGAAGTCATGACACAATGGTGAAGAGATATATGTACCTACTAATACCTCCGAATTCAGGAAGATACTCACATGGACGTCTTTTTGAAGTTCTATGATGTTTCTTCATGTGCATTTTCAAGATGAGAAGTGCCACAAAGGCAGATAGGGTAACTGATCCAGCTATTGTCCCTAGTATGATCCCAGCAAGTGCTCCCTTGCTTATACCAGATGAAGATGAGGATGATTCTGAAACAAAGCAAAGAGTTAAGAGCATCTTGAAAGTGAGTTTATGCAAAAGTAAATTTGCCTTCTCTTACTATGTAGAACGTTAGCGTACAGATAGATTATTGCCAAATGAGCTTAATTTGTGTTTTGATGAAAAAATTACCCTAGTTTAGGATCCATATCAACGACAAGCAGCCAAATAGTATACAAGATCTTCCCACATATGTACAAAAGAATACAGGTGTGTGTGCATATATGTATGTATACAGGAACACGATAATAAAATAAAGGCAAAACAGAAAAGTATAATAATCATGCTTCAACAAACATGTAATAGGTAGACGAGTCAAATAACCATGTTTTTAACCCAAAAGTAACGGTATCTTAATATTTAAACAAATTCAAAGCTTGACCCATTCAAAATTCGAAAACACAATTTGATTAGTGTCTGATTTTCAACCTGTTACACAGTGGCAGGAGAATCCTCACCACTCCGTGTAAGCAACAGGCAAAAATGTTTTACTTCTAAATGAACAGAAAATGCCACATGTTCTCCAAATTCACTATCATGTTTTCTTTCTCTGGCCCATAAGCATGAACAAAGAGAACATTTTTTTCTATGCCACAAAGTTAGCAGAATACATTCTTCCCTTAAAATCTCTTTTTGGAAAATTATCTATGATAGAAGTCCAAACTTTAGAAGATATAAGCCATTTCTTCCAACGAAGATAAAGCAAATACCATGATTACAGTACTACCTTCTGTGCATATAATTCAAGAGTAAACATGCAAATGAGAAAGGAGACTAACCATCTCTGTAAGGATCCAGAAGTGTGAAGTTGAGAAGCTCAAAAGGTCCGAACACTTGGCTCTCAGGAATATTCCATCCACTAAACAACTTACGAATTCGTCTGACCTCGCTTTTATTAAATAAAAATGTTCTGTTGTTAACATAGGCTGGAAAAATCTTCAGGTACATTCTCAGTCGAGGTCCCTTTTGCCATTCAGCTGAATCAATGTCCAGCTGATAAATATTCAATTCCATACCATTACTCAAGTACTCCTCGAATCTATCAATATATGGGCGAAAATCTGAAAACCCGGGACTCTTCAAGCGATATCCTACCAGCAGAGGTGCAGCACAAAAGCAAGGTGAATTGGGAGATGGTGGGGCTAACTCATAAGGAGGTGGGCATGACAGTAAACACGCACTGGCATCTATTTTATTCAAGATATTGCCGAAACCTTCGTCTTGGGATCCACAGAACTCAACGAGGTTTCCTCTTAAGCATATTGGATTTCCTCGGAGGCTGCAATTGTCATATAATAATAAATAACAAAAGGCCGAATGAGAAAATTACATCACCAGATATCGCTTGCTGAGACAACCCTTCATTATCTCTATTATAAAACCAGGATTTTTATTTTTATCTGGAATTTTGTTTATTTTAGAACAGGGAAATGTCACTGCAGATGAAAGTGATGCGAAGGGACAAACCTAACGGTGACATTCAGAGGGAGGGCAAGACTGCCAGATATATTTGTAAAGTTATTGTTCTGAAAATCCCTGCAATATAAAAGAGCATAACATCATAAGTTTATAGATAAATAAGAAATTTTTCAGTCTGTTCCTATTAGACCATAAAGTTTCCAGTCTAATAAAAATATTGAAACTGGTATTCAATTTGTTTCAGCATGATCCCATGTCAGATAATAAACTCAAAAACTCGTGTGGTGGGGGGAGAGGGTAAATTCCTTTCCCCAGGTGGAGAGAGGGGGGAGGGAGAGGAATTTCTTTCCCATATTAATCTTACAACAACAGTCTCTCGGATTCATTAAGAATCCTAGTTTGCCAAATGGTGGATGGGACAGAACCACTCAGTGAATTGTTTGCCAATGACCTGCACTTGCAGAATAAAATATCTTTAATTCAACAAATATATTGTGAGGTAAGAAACAAGAGAGCTAAATCTTGGGTGCTAAGTGGACAAGTGAATGCCAACTGGGAAACAAGAGAACATAAATTTAACCCAATCATTTTCAGTACATAAAATTGAAGAAAGCTCACAATTTCTGCAGATAGGGAAGCCTAGAAAAGCTGTCAGGGATAGTCCCATTTAGATTGTTGTGGGATAGATCACTGCATAATTAGAATTCAACGCGTTCAATTCCAAAATGTGGAAACTTGATCCCTTTTTAAGTAAAATTAGAAACGTAGTTTTGAGGTAATATAGAAGAATTAGCAAAACAATCAGAAATTGAGTGCTTACATAGTAGTGATATTCTCAGAAAGGTCGCCTGCTGGTATTGATCCATTAAGCTGGTTTAGGCTCAAATCTCTGAATTGAGAGCATGATCAATATTAGGACCCCCATTAACAAGTATACTAACTCGAAACTCAATTACCAAAAAATTGTCAAGAAATCAAATATATATTTCTTCTTCACCATTCATATCCACCACAACTAAGTACATGCCACTTAAAACAGGGAAATCCCACAGTTCAAATAAAAAGCCCGCACTTGACACCATAAAGATATGTCCGTAGTGCATAATGACTTACATATATGCAATGGAAGGCATATTGCTCCAGTTTGGAATTGGTCCTTGTAAACTGCAGTTTCTTAGACTCCTGAAACAGCCAACAAAATAACAAACTATCACCAACCCTAGCTCGAATAACTTGTATTACATGTACCTAGTTCCCATGAATGGGTTCGTCTTTGATTGAAACTACAGAGTTTCCGCAAAAAGATAAACAGTTTCCAAGTTGAGTAGATATACACATTTTAAAGACAAAAGTTCCACGACTTTGAGATATTTATCATGGTAGAATAGCCACCATAAACCATATTTTAGAGCAGAAATGATGATTTTACGCACTTACATTTTCAACAGACGAGACATGTTGCTGTATGAAAAAGGTATTTCGCTCCCGCCGAATTTGTTATTATCCAGTTGACTGAAACAAAAGAAATAGAACAAGAAGCAGATATAAAGTAAGAAAAAGAAATACATACATTCCGTGTGCACTGAATTTCACCAATCAATCCTCAAAGTAATATAGATACTGAAAAACAAAGCTAAAATAACATGAACAACTTAGTTGCATGTATGGTGACTTTTACCAGTCAATCCTCAAAGTAATATAGATGATGTTCTTAAAAAATAAAATAAATTAAGACAAACAAAAACAAATAGCATATTGACAAAGAATACTTGTTAGTTAGAAAAAAAAGTTATTGGAAGACCCAATCTTAGAAAGTTAGAATGGAGCAAGGGACATAAGGAACTGTGGCACAGAACAAAGAAAGCAATGAAAGACATTCAAGAAGAGCAGGTGAAGCAGATTTGAAAAGGCTTCTGAACTTTTTGTAAAGGTAAAGATGAGTGTATATACACACTTGAGAGCTATTTCAGGATAAACCTGCTGCCATTGTTGACAGACAAAATTTGAACATTTTGGCCTTGCATCATGCATTTAGTGCATGCATGTGTTTGTTTGAGAAATTGATTATAAGTAATATAATGGTCTCCTACCATGCATTGAATATGTGCATGCACATTTTGTTATATGAGAAACTTGTTATAACTAAATTTGTAGCTTTATACCAACAAGAGACTGATAAATCAATACGATTTCATATATTCCATGCATGTATAGTTATATCAAAATCTGTAACTAGAAAAATAGGTGAGTATTACATTCGTCTCCCGATCGGCTCGCAAAGAGATTAAGGGTTCAGTTTTTGGTAAGGAAAAGGCCAATTGGAGAAAAGATGTAGAGTTATTCATGGTAAATCTACAGAACTAAATGACAGGAGAACACAAAATTTCACTCGACAACATGCCCCCAACTGTCCCTTGTACTCTCTCTTTAAGTTGCTCAGCACAAGAAAACAATAGTTCTTATCTATTTGGTAATTTCTTATAAAGAAAATAATGTATTCTACTTTATCTGTCACATAGAGCCAAGATCGTAGCAGGATACTGCATGGATGTCAATTTCCATAATCACAAATCGTCAATAAATGAATATTTTTCATTTCTTTGTATACCTATTTCTTGTCATTGAATATCTTGTCATATTTTATTAGAACAATATAGAAAATCTAGAAATTAATCATGATGGATATATGATTGATCATGATTGATGTATGATTAATTAAATCTTTCCAAAACTAGGTTGATTGTTAGACTAATTTCTTGTATCGTAAATTAAAAGATTATTTTTTCCTTTTTATTTTTATTGTTGTACTATAAATAGGGTGTAATAGGTGTGTACAATTCAATCAAGAAATACAAAAAATTCTTATTTCATTCTTCATGGTATCAGAGCCGATTTCCTCCTAAACCGAGTTAACAATGGGGGACACCTCCATCAACAGCCAAGAATTGGTAATTTCGAAAACTCGTACAGAGTCAAACCGAGGAACAACAGGAAGAGAAAAATACTTAGTCCACTCTAGGTATCAACACCTCAAATTCAGATCAATTGAAAAAGATCACGGAGATGATTGTTACCCTTCAATCCTCTGCAATCATGAAAAAATATTCCTTGTAATACCTTAACCCATAGAGGTAATCCCATTAAAGCCTTAACCATCTCTCATACTCATACTCTTTGAATTATAGACTCATGAGCATCTGACCATATGACTGATTCTTATTGTCCATTTTCAACGTATTCACCATGTGCTGGATATATGAAAGTAAAGATTGCAAATGGATCCCTTTATCCTGTTGCAAGCAAATGAAGTATTTGTATCTTTGATTCTAACACTTTAAACTCGATCCTCCATATTCTAAAATTATCTTGTAATTTCTTGTCTATAAGTCAGCTGACTAAATACTTCAATTGCTCTGTTAAATTTTTTCCTCTCATTGTGTCTTTCAGGACTTGTCATCGGGGACGATGATTGGTAGTGCTAGGGAGTGTGAGAGACTCTACTACTTTGAGCAGAATAAAGAAAGTAACCAATGTCAAAATGCTATTTGTAATTCTTTTTTCCTCTAAGATTAATGAACTCCTATTATGGTATTCTAGGATGGGTCATCCTAATTTTCAATATTTGCGACATTTATTTCCTACTCTTTGTTCCAATAAATTGTCTCTTAATATTTAATGTGGAGTGTGCGAACTTGCAAAACATCATCGTATTTAATTTCCAAAGTCTACATACAAACTTACTAAGCCATTCACTATGATTCACAGTAATGTTTGGGGTCCTTTCCATATTCTAGTCGAACACACAAAATAGTAAACAACTTTGTTAGGTCTATTTGTTGAAAGATAAAACTAAAGTCCATTCTATTTTTATCAATTTTCACTCCATAATCCAAACACAATTCAACACCAAAATACAAAATTTACATACCGACAATGGTACTAAATATTTCAATCAGTATTTGAGTCTCTATCTTCATGAACATGGCATTATTCACAGAGCTCATGTGTCGACACCCCTCCACAAAATGGAATTGCCAAACGAAAAAAATAGACACATCTTTGATATAACTCATGCCCTAATGTTCACTACCAACATGCTAATTTTTTTTTTGGGTGATGCTATCTTGATTGCAGCCTTTCTCATAAACAGAATACCTAGTCGAGTCCTTTCATTTGTCAACCCTCTTCAAAAATTTCAAAATGCCTTTCCTCGTTCTCGACTTAATTCCACTCTTCACCTTAACATCTTTGGTTGTACATCATTTGTACATGTTTATACACATTAGCAACCTAAACTAGAACCTCAAGCCACAAAATGTGTTTTTCGTGGCTATTCACCTACTCAAAAAGGTTACAAGTGCTATGATCCCGTATCACATCGCACCTTTGTCAATCTTGATGTAATATTCTTTAAAACCATTCCTTTATGTCCCAAGTCCTCAATTTAGGGGGAAAATTTAAGTGAATCTCAGATCTTAAATCACTAGGCTAGTAACCATCTTTTCTTTGATTTTTCCCCAAACACTGATTCTATAACACCATCATCATCCTCCACTCCTTTGTCGGTTATAGAAGGAAGCTTACACTCAGAGGAATGTAGAGAAAAACAGCAAAACAAATAGGTACTGGTTTATTCACGAAAGCCAAAATCAATACCTAATGAGAATCTCACACTTGAGGTACCGATTGAGTCTAAACCGATGGCAGCTCCGCACAACCAATAGTCTTTCCCTAGGTCAGATCAGGTAATAGAACCTCTCAAATTCTCAAAAACATTATGATATTGATTTACCTATTGCACTCAGAAACAACCTTGTTCATGTACTCTCCATCTATTTCAAAATATGTATCCTACAATACATTGTCTATAGAGTATCGAGCTTTTATTTCTAACCTTGATAGTGTGAAAATTCCTAAGAATATCGAGGAGGCATTGGAGATTCCAGAGTAGAGAGAAGCAGTAATGGAGGAAATGAGGATGTTTAAAAAAAATGAATCTTGGGAGGTGATGAAGTTACCACATGGGAAGAGAACACTGGGTTGTAAATGGGTATTTCCTGTGAAGTACAGAGCTGATGGGATGGTGGAGACGTACATGGCTCGTCTTGTTGCGAAGGGATTTACTCAAACCTATGGCATTGACTACATAGAAACATTTGGACTCGTGGCTAAGTTAAACACAGTCTTGAGTTCTTTTGTCCTTGCCTGCCAACCTAGATTGACCACTTCAACAACTCGACATAAAGAATGGCGAACTAGAAGTTGAGGTTTTCATGATACTACCTCCAAATTTCTGTAAAAAAGGGAAAGAACAAAGAATGCAAGTTGAAGAAATCCTTATATGGACTCAAACAGTCTCCTAGAGCATGGTTTGATAGATTTTCTAAGGTAATAAAAATGGAAGGCTATTATTAGGGACAATCAAATCACACTATGTTCCACAAGCAGAAAAATAGGAAGAAGAAAATTTTGATTCTATATGTGGACGACATCATCGTAACGGGAGATAATATCGAGGAGATGGAAAGATTGAAGAAGGTCTTAGCCACTGAATTTGAAGTTAAGGATATGCGACAAATGCGGTACTTCTTGGGAATAGAGGTGGCTAGATCGAATAAAGGGATTAGTGTTTCTCAAAGAAAATGTCCTTGACCTTTTAACTGAAACGAGCATGCTCGGCTGTAAGTCGAGTGACACACCAATTGAAGCTGGAAGAAGGACGAACGTTGCAGGAAAAGGGAAAGGTATCACAGGCTTGTTGGTAAACTAATATATCTGTTACATACTAAACCTGATAGCTTTTGTAGTAAGTGTGGTAAGTCAGCATATGCACTAGCCAAAAGAAGCTCACCTAGAAGTTGTGTACAAGATACTAAGGTATCTCAAGGGGACTCTAGGTAAAGGTCTAGTTTTCAAAAGATGTAAAAGAAGGGAAGTGGAGATCTGTACAGATGCTGATTGGGCAGGTTCGACTGAGGATAGAAGGTCTACTACTGGATATTACACTTTTGTATGCGAAACTTAGTTACTTGAAGAAGTAAGAAACGGAATGTAGTAGCCAGAAACAGTGTTGAGACAGAGTTCAGAGTTGTTGCACAAAGGATATGTGAAGGATTGTGGTTAAAAAAACTTCTAGAAAAACTATAAGTCACTGCAAGATTAGCGATCAAATTCTATTATGATAACAAAGCTGCCATCACCATTTCTCTCAATCGCATTCAACATGACCGAATTAAGCATGTAGAAGTAGATAGACATCTCATCAAAGAAAATGTGGAAGACGGAGTTATTTGTATGACATATGTTCCTGCAAAAGAACATACCGTGGACATCTTCACCAAAATATACCAAGGCACAATTTTGATAATCTCATCTGCGAGTTGGCTATGATCAACATTTACGATCCAATTTGAAGGGGAGTATAAAAATCCTAGAAATTAATCATGATTGATATATGATTGATTATGATTATTCATGATGATGTATAATTGATTAAATCTTTTCATAACTTAGGTCGATTGTTGGGCTAATTTCTTGTATCCTAAATTAGAAGATTATTTTTTCCTTTTTTATTTTTATTGTTGTACTATAAATAGGGTATAATAAGTGCATACAATTGAATGAAGAAATACAGAAAACTCTTATTTCATTCTTCAAACAATCCCCATAAGTCAAAAGCAAATACTAACTTCCCCCCAGAATGGTGAATCTGGTATTTGGGATGACTGCAGTAGGCATCCCTACTACTGGCAATAGATATAACTTCTATTTCAAGGTTTTTTATTTATTTTAGAATGATTTATATGAGAATGTTATTTTTCCAAATCATAGACTGTCTGATTTCATAACGACTGAATTTGTTTCAATTAGATTCATATGTTCAATATTTATAACTTGCAAATGGATGGTAAAAAGTAGATAAATTTTATACCATAAATAAACTGGAATTAAAAGATGATAATGAATGCAAAAATTGGACAAGATAAGCAACTGCCTAGCTATCTAGGCAGACAAAGGTCATCGCTCCAACACTGGTTCTCACCAGTCATGTTACGGTTTCATTTATTCATGCTCATACGCAAGTGGCACAGTTCCATTCTGATAGGCAGAGAAGCCATTAGCCATGTGTCTCTTCAACTTAATAGGAAAAAGTTCGCCAGAGTTTTCTTTATCACTAACCCAAGCATATCCCACCGTCAACGCAATATTTTTATAGTTCTGGAATGCATGTTCTCAAGAATTTATTATCTATTACAACCTTAAGTTCCAGTTAGCGTGTCATGATAGGCTACACTAAATGGTCACTTGTTCAATTGGTAGGACATGCATAAGCTTGATATCCATAATTTGGCAAACTTTAGCTTCATCAACTTCTATGGAAAATAGAATAACTTTTACAAGAGATAAGTAATTTTATTATGATTCCTGTTAAGTCTTCAGAGAGTGCTATACAACTTAAGAATATTCAAGATTTCAATCATAAGAAAGATCAGAATAACAGTGAAACTTCATTCTTACGCACAGTACTGCACTAATGTGCAACTTATTCTTCATGAAACTTTTGGTGTTCTAGTCTTCGACAATATTACATGCAGAAGTCCACCATCCTCTTGCACACACTATAGCCCACTGGTTTATGTTTCAGAAAGAAACAGAAAATATAATTCATTTTGTTCCTCTTAAAAATTAGTTTACAGGTTCACCATTCAAAGTTTTTCATTTGCTAAGAAAGCAATGCTGCTTTTAGTTCTAAACTAATGGCATTGATCAATAAAAGATAAATATTATATTATAAACCAAGAAAGCCAAAAAAAAAAAAAAAATGTTTAAACTAAAACATGCTGGCTGTTACAGAAAAATCCCAGCATCAATAACAAAAGTAAATGTATCTAATGAAGCAAGAATGCATACAGTATTAGCAACTTCGGCATTTCAGAGAGTTCTGGTGGAAGATATCCCGATAAATTGTTATTGTCAAGTAACCTGCACGGTTTTAGGTCATCAACTAAAATCAGGCGTTCAAGAAGCAGTGGAAGGCTTAAAAGATTAAGATCTTCAACTCACAGGTGAACAAGATTTGGAAGTCTGGACAACTCTGGTGGTATTTGCCCACTAAGTGAATTATTATTCATGTGGCTGC
The DNA here is from genome assembly GCA_903798255.1 of Fraxinus quadrangulata. NCBI lineage: Eukaryota > Viridiplantae > Streptophyta > Magnoliopsida > Lamiales > Oleaceae > Fraxinus > Fraxinus quadrangulata. The sequence continues at coordinate 83,168 of CAIGRB010129542.1, read as the reverse complement.
TCAAGTAATAAGAATTAAAAAAGAAAATGTATTGATAAATGTCAAAGAGGATATCTCTGAAACAGGTAGAATAATCTCAAAAGAAACAACAGAAGCTCAGAAATGAAGAATAATCTTTACAAGTGTCTTCCGTTGGTCAAGTTAGCAAATGACGTGGGTATAGTTCCAGATATTTGGTTCTGGTCAATTTGTATCCTGTTCAAGTTAGGAAGAAAACCAATCTCATCGGGCAAGGTACCTGTCAGTTGATTTCCATTAAGAAGCCTGGAACCAGAGAAAGGAAACCACAAGTAAAAACATAATGGTTTAAATCATGGTGAAGCCACTGTCGAGAATTAGAAGTTAATATAACGGATTACGTAGCAGGACTTATAAGGTGTACTCACTTCAAATGAGCATTCAGTCAAAAATTAAGCAAAGCAGAATAAGTCATATATTTTAAAATGGAATAGTGAAAAGGAAAATTGAGCAAAGAGCTGCTTCAACTTACAACAATTCTAACGTTTTAATGCTTCCTATCTCCTTGGGTATACTCCCAGTAATGTTGTTCCACATAAAGTCCCTTCGAAAACAATAGAAAATAACTAAATAAAAAGGAAAGAAAGGTGATAGATAGGTAGAGCGAATTACAAGGTAAATTATGGGAAAAAAATATGAGCACAACTAGAAAAAGAATGGTGTATTGTTATCTAACTTACAATATCTTCAAATGAGATAACTGACCAAGTTGTGGAGATAAGCTTCCTGAAATATTTATATTTAGTAGTAACCTGTTGGTGAAAACAAAAAATGAAGGCAGTATTGTTCAGTCACCGGTCATACAGTTTAGCAAATTCATAATTTATAAAACGTTTTCAAATAAGGCTAGCATATCCACAATCTGTAACTATTAAGCATCTTCCCTGGAATCTCATTCAATTAAATTTGAAGGGTTCTTTATATGTACGGTTCCCATATAACAGAAATCTAAATAATTTTTTTCCAAACATTAAGACGATACCAAGGTAATTAATATATGTAAGTATCAGTATTCCACAACAATAATAGATTAATGTAATTTATATCGCACAGTATACAAGAGCTATATGTCAGGCATGCCATTATCACTTCGTCAGCTATGGTCCTTTCCATGGCAGCGTGCAACTAAAAATGTGACAACATAAAGCTCTATATTGTTTGACATGCCCAGCAGTCACCACTAAACTCAATGAGGTAGACAAGGGAAAATGTGGTCAATCAATAATTTTTCCTCCCATCAGATTTATCACTTGTTCATCACCAGCTAGGTTATTTGGATCCTGTGCCTCAACATTACTACTAAGAGTCGATGGTCTTGATTTCTCCACACCATATTACTGAGCAGGAACATTTATACATCCCTCATGTTGATCTTGTGAATACGACCCAAAAAGTCAGCCTACTAAAGTGTGTCCCTAAAGATAGTCTTTTACTTGTGAAGATGAATTTTGATGCCAAGTGATGCAGAATCAGATATGTATTGAAATAGGCAGTTATACAAAATTAAAATAATTTGGAAGCAAAAAAAGTCCAGTGTACATTTAATAGATTTTATGTTACAAACTACGATACAGCAAAAAAGGGAAGGACTATAATCATACAATTCTCTGACATGAAGATAATCATCATTCATTGTTGTGTTATAGCATAAAACCCCTGTCCAGTTTGAAGTACATGGATCCCCCTTGTTCCAGTTGCGAAGATTCCGATATGGGTCTGTCAAACTTCTCTTGATGATTCGCAATGCATTCACTGCAGAAAATATTAAAGATGGGTTGTGATCTTATATCAAAATACATCACAAAACTCATATTTTGACATAGTTAATGCTTGGGCGTCGAGAAAAGGGCCCATTTGAATGATGTATATAGGGTATCTCATTACTAAAGTCTTAAATTCCGTGTTTGCATACCTAGCTTAGTAAAAATCCTAATCAGATATTCAATTACATTAGGATTTAAAAACCCATTAATGGTAAGCATCTCAAATGCAGGTAGAGGAGGGTCATTGGTTAATGCAGATAAGGATTACATATTGATAGTAAATAATCTATGAATGAGAACTTGAAATCCATTATCGTTCTCCAAAGAATTAGGTTGTACCAGAAATAAAGTAAATTGGGATTCTTATCAACAATCTTACAGTACTAACAAACACGGACATTATGCCTATATTTGTCCCCCATTTTTTTAAAAAAAATCATTTTTTCAAAACTCATTTTCAACCACGTATTCTCCTATAAAATGATATTACATGTAAATCAAAAAGCTTTTCTTACTTTTTAATCATGCAATCTCCAACAAAATACTATTCAAAAATGCATTTTTTGCCCAAAAATGGGGCTCAAACGAGGGCATATAAAAATTACTAGTAACTGATATCCGCATACTTCAATGCTAGCATTGTCATCCAAATGAGGCCTGAATTAAACACAAACTTATTCTACGTTCATTTTAGACAAAACTAGTGGTAAAATAGTTGCCCGCTTTATTTTCTTATTAATGCTTGGAATATGAGTAGTTCTTGATCAAAGCAAACTCGGTTATATCCAAGTTATCGGAGAAACAATGTGACAAGTCACAATCTAACTTGAATCGTATAACAATTTTATTTGTTAGACATTCCCCAGAGCAACAGCATTATGTCTTGTTATTGATGCAAGTAAATCGTGATATTTTGAGAGGCTAGTGAACATTATGTTGTTATATTTAAGATCAAAGAATGCTTGCCTATTAATAGGTATTATTAAGGAATAAAGCGAAAATCAATACAAAATGACCAGACTAAAGCAACCTAACTTAAACTTTTGTAAAATATCGGAAAATTCTCAAATCAATAATTTAATTTATCAATGATGTTCAAAACAATAAGAAGCCTTGATTTACATATGATTTACTGTTTAGCCCACAAAAGCTAGATAACAAAAAAAAAAAAAAATTAAAAACATTACTTGTTTTGTTAAAAATCTGATTAAGTAAACGTCCTAGAATTAAAAAAAGTAAAGAGCTGGGCAATCATGATCTTCATTGTATTTTCACACGATTCAGGGCCTTTTTGCCCCGGCTCAGAGAGGCAAGTAATAGCACATAATACAAAATATGATCCGAATAGTGAACATAATTGCGAATTACAAAAATCTGAAATGAGCATGTTAAAGTAACTCAAAAGTAGATGAAGAACAATATAGTCACCTTCCACGGGATGCGTTTGTTGGCTATCTGCACCTATAAGCATCAAACACCAGCAAAAACACAAAATTAAACTTGCTCCAGTTTTAGCAGAAGTTGGCTGGGACCTCTCAAGAACGCCCATTTTCCCAAGATTGTCAAATATCTTAACACTTGTCTCCCACCTTATAGATCAACATAAATGAAATCTACACTCAACAACTTTTTCAAATATAATCAACATAGCTAATATTCGAAAATGAAAATTAAAAAAGTCAATTTTCAACTAAACCAGAAAAACCCCTCTAAAACGCTGAAAGTTTAAACAAAGAACAGACAAATAAAGAATATTGAAGCCAAAAGTATAAGTTACACAACCCAATATTAAAAAAAAAAAAAAACAAAGACGACAAAGTAAAACATTCTTTATAATAACAAAAAGGGACACCAAGAAAGTAGAATAATATGGAAATAAATTTGTATTGAATACTTACAGGTGCTGCAGATATTTTGCGGTCTGAAAAATGGGCTTTGAATTTTACGAATCCGGAGGTTTGCAGTAAAATTGGGTTGACCTGGTCGCCACTGGAAGGGTAAAGATGGGTAGAGTGATGAATTTTGATGGCGAGGATGCTGAGCACAGCAGCCATCTTTTTCAAATATTGAATTGAATGCACAAAACTTTGCTCGCCATTTTACATCATTTAATTTGATGGAACTGTTTTCTTGACTTTTGCTGCATTTGTAGTTGAACGCCATCAATTAATTAATTAATCGAATTATAAGCACGATGATAATGATGTTCAAGAATTGTTTAAAATAAATTCCCGATGATTTCAAATGGATTAGAGGGGAAAATGCTACAGCAACGGTTGACGTAATCTTGATGTAATTTCACATAATATTTTATTTTAAACAAAATTCAACATCCTCGTCGATTCATTTGTTGCCAGTTGAAATTATATCATAGCATTTATTATAGTTTTTCTGTCAAAAGTAATAAAATTCTTAGGAGGGTGAGTGATTCACCAGAAACTTTCTTAAGGGGAAAATGGACTAAAGCTATGATTTTTATTCTTTTATTTCAATTTCAACTATTGACACATATTCAACTTTAAGGAGTTTATTTTTTCCAACTTTGATTGATGTCCAAGAGTTTTAAATAACATGTGTTTATGACAATTATTTAACAATATGCCCCTATGTGTCTATCATTATTTCTAATTTCTTTATTTCTCGAACTTGTTTTTAACTACATATTTTCATGATAAAAATATTTTACACTTAAATTAAAAAATTTGTCCTACTTTTTAAATACACTTTCTCAAAAACTCATTTTCTTATGATAAACAAATAGGTTCAAGATGGAATTGTGCAACTACCGTGAAAGATTCAAGATTAAATTTTTCTAGTTTTCTCTCTAGTGCCTTTTATTTGGACATTGTGTGCCAAGAATGGTCAACAGATTAGATCATTTTGCTCGATCAATATGAAAATAAGACGGATTTTTCTTATAGTTAGTTTATTGTGAGTTTTATCAATACTGATACAACAAGTGATAAATAAGTAATTTTATTGAATCTATATAATATGTCTCTTCGAAAACATTCATTACAAGGAATTAGAGTATCAAACAGGATGTATCTAACGTGACCTGCTCAGGACTAACCTGATAATCGATAATTAAAAATTTCGGATGGGCCAATTTATAATTGAACTTGAGTTAATATTATAAAAAAATGAATTTAACTTTTTAAAAGATGCACCAAGCTTCGCTCTTATGTCAAGTGACAACCTTCTTGGAAGAAGACAATGTCATTTTAAAAATAAAAAAAATAAAAATTTGTTGTAGTCATAGCATGTTAATCTCAACAGTGGATCTCAAGTTGACATTTATTATCGGCAAATGTCATGTTACAAGCTTACTATAATGATTCAAGATGAGATTTGACAATTAAGAATTTGAATTTTTTATAAATATATAATTGATCCTAAGATTTGAACCTGATTGTTTACGAACTTGACACGGCAATAGAAGAGAGAAGCATTATCTTCAACAAAGATTATCGAATTAATTATATTTTAAGTTTATTTTTCAAAGAAGCGTGTTTTTTGCCAATAGAACAACACCCAAAGTCCAAACACGTTCATGGCTTTGAACTTGATTGTTTTCGATTTTGACACGGCAATAGAAGAGCGAAGAATTATCTTCAACAAAACTCTACGAAGATTATCGAATTAATTATATTTTAATTTTATTTATCAGGGAAGCGTGTCTTTGGCCAATTGAACAGCACCCAAAGTCTAAACACGCCTATGGCTGACGAGGGTTGGTCAGTAGTCAATTTAACTCGAGCAACATGAGAGTTAGAAAGATTCAAAGGCTAAAGGCCACTTGCGTCCATATTTGCTGCTGGTGACATAATTATGCATTAAACAAGGCGGGCGTACGACTTTTCGGCCAATGGATTGCAAGCGTGTACTCGAATATAAAAAACAACAAGTCTTTATCCAATAAAGCGGGACAGTGATTTGTAAGCATGTTTGACGAGTAAAAATGAGATACAATAATAAGTAGGAAAATTATATTTGGAGTCGAGAATAAAATATTTTTTAAACCGACCAACATACCTGATTTATAAATAAAAAATATAATACATGATTTTTTCTAATGGAAACCAGTGTTTTAAAAGACGTAATGTGTGGCGATACGTGGAGGTTAAACTATGGGTTAGGCGAGACGAGGCATATGCGTAAAAAATTGTAAAAAGATGTTTTCTTATTTTAATATTATTTTTAAACAATCGAAAAATCATTTAATAATTAAAAATAATGCATATTTACAGGTGCTGCAGATATTTTGCAGTCTGAAAAATTCGCTTTGAATTTAGATAAAACCCGGAGGTTTAGAAAGAATGGTCACCATTGGAGGGTGGTAAAGATTTGTAGACAAATGAATTTTGATGGTTAGGATGATGAGCAAAGCAGCCATCTTTTTCAAATACCGAATTAAATACGCGAAATCTAGCAAATAGTGGGCTGGCGCCCTTTTACTTTATTTATTTTAATGGAACTGTTATCTTGACTTTTGTTGCAGCTGTAGTTGAACAGCCATTATATATAAAAACTGAATTATAAGACGATGATAGTGAAATATGAAAGGAGGGAGGTGGAATCTTCTTAGTTCACACTCTCACCGTTCTTGTTCATGACAAATTATTGAAGGTTTCAAACAGGTTAGGAGGTGTTCGCGTTGACAAGAAACCCACTAGGAAACTTTTTTGGATAATCCTCCTTTAACAGGGCATTGACCGGTGTCTTTGACAACGTTGGTACCGTCAAAATTCAAGTTATTGATTTAAAAAATAATTTTTAATATTAATGAATATGATCTTCACAAATGTGAATTGTCAAATCTAATTATACATGTAGTATAATTCTTAACAATATTTGGTGACAGGTGTGTCGGCACGTCTATGGNTGGTTAATTATATTATATTAGAATTAAATATTTAATAATAAATTGATTTAATAATTCTTATTTTATAAATAAAATTTTTTTTAAAAAATTGATTTTTGAAATTTGAAACTTATTTTTGTATTTTTGAAATGGATGAAAGTAAATACTTTGTTCTCATTTTAAAATTTGTATTGGGCTTCGTGCTCTACAGCCCAAATCAAGCTAAACACGTGGATTTGGGATATTTTATGATTTAATTGGGCTACGTGCCCGTAGCCCAACTCCAGTTAAACACGTGGAAGGTCGGTGCTAAAATGAATATATAAGAGACACGTTACCATTATGTATCTTTGACCAACAAATTTTTATCATTTAATTAATGATAATAAAATATTAATATAATTATTATCTCCTAATCTAACTATTTTTGAGCCTATTTTTTTGAAAAAAAAAAAAATTACATTTTACAGTAGTATTATGATGAAGAATATGTGATTAAAAATTTTTAAAAAAATTATGAAACTTATGAAATTGTAATTAAAATTGATTTTTCATCAGCAAAAGTTTTAAAAGTTTACTAACCATTATTGATCTCGTGTTTAACGTTGTTGGTGAGGGATTAAAAGTGATTACCCAAACCCTAAATAATATTTCCAAGTCATTGTTGCCATTGCAGGCAGTAAGGTCTTAAATTAAATTATATTGAAGTTTTCTTTTGATTTGAAAATTATTGGATAAATTAAATTTAAGTTTATTTTTCATTTAAGCGCGTTTTTCCGGCTAATTGAACGGTGCCAAAGTCTAAACACGTTTTATGACTTGTGAGGTTTGGTAATTAGTCAATTTAACATGAGCAAAATGATAACTAGAAAGATTCAAAGGCAGAAGGGGACAGTGCAATTATTTATATGTAATAAACGTCCATATTTTCCGGTGGTGACTGAATTAAGCATTGGTAGAGGCTTCAGCAGTCGATTTATGATGTTTCGGTCAATGAATTGTGAACTTGTACTTGAAGATAAGAAAAATCGAAGTCTTTATATAATAAAATAAACCAATGAAACAAAAAATAACAAGTGCATAGAAAGTTTCAACGAGAAGATAATTTACAACTCTCGTTAAATCAAACATATATAACAAATCTTGTTATATATATATAATTTCAAGTGAGTCCAGTTAAAAATAAGAATAAACTCAATATTGTATTAAGTTGTAAATTTTTTTAGATCTCTCCTTAATGAACTTATCTCCGCATAATAATAATAATAATAATACACCACATAGAATTATGTTATACAGTGTATTTTATAAAATTTACATTGAGAATAAAATTGAAGAGCGCAAAATTTTAGACTTTTAAGACAATAGACTGATTGGTCTAAGTAGGACACACGACCTACTACGGGCACCCGTATGGATTAACGTGTGAGATTGCGATCAACAAACTGATGCATGAAACTCACCCCTTACTCTGCATATTTCCGACACTATTATATAGTGGCGGATTTGAGGGGGAACTTAGACCAACCTCAGTGGGGTTTCAATTTTTAGTGTGTAATTTTTTTTTTTATTTGTTAAAAAAAAAATAAAAATTTATCAGCTCATCAACGAGTTGAATGGGCCTGTACATGGGCAACAACACTATGGATCCATTTAGCCCTCAGCTGGTAGGCGAAAATAATCGTATTTGCCCTGTTATAAAAAACTATTTCACGAAATACTACGTCATGTCTTAAAAATACTGTGCAATATGTGAATAGTAATTAAATATACTGCCTTCCAAATTTACATAGATATCTCTCCACCGTCATCTGTGGAAGATATATCAGCAGGGGCGGAGCCAGGATTCTATGACACGGGGGTCTATTGGATTAGACAGTGAAAAAAATTGGGATATAACCAATTTTTATTTTTAACAGAATTTGGCTTGGGTTGGGGTGGGCAGAGGTGGGCTGTAGCCCATCCCTCTCTCCGCCACTGTATATCAGCCTCCGACTTTTTTGGTTCGCAGTGATATTGATTCACATTTCTGTAATGTCGCACTTTCTTATATACTGTATATGTTTTTAAAATAAAAATATATATGTCCAAAATTTATATAATTATAAATTGGGTACATAAATTCGTTTCTGATATGAAAGTATTTCCAGATTTGTTATGTATTTAAGTAATTGATGTTCCCCTAAAAAATTTACACCCTGCTAGTAATTTTCCATTTCTTGAGCAACGTCACTTACGTTACTGCAATTTGGACATTTTTTTTTGGGTTCGATAACCTTCACAAACTTAGATGAAGTGCCTGTGTGTTGAGTATCGACAGAACCCAATGACGACCGACGTTTCGGAGCATACACCGTTGGTGTAACTTTCGTTGTTTGGTATACTCATACAAATTCGAGAGAAGTTCTACGATTTATATCTGCAACATGGGGTGTGATATCATATTTTTGCTTGTTCTTTCTTGAACACACTTGATCGGCTCTTTCGAGATGCCATAATTGGAGTTAATATTGAACTTGAAAATGGTACTACAACTGCATTTTCTTGATTTCAATGGCGGATAGTATTTATTGTACCTCGAAATAAGATATATATGGGCAACTAAGCCCTTATCACGCTGAAAGGAAAGATCTTGAAATGTATTTTTCGAATCAAAATATGGGATAAAGATTATACTTAATCTGTGATCGAATAATGTTTTGAAATGATTTTGAGATCAATCGGGGTTCATAATAGGATCAATATTAAAAAAACATGTAAAACTCAACATTGGGGATTTTGAATCGTGGACAAACATAGACGATTGGATATGGCGTGTTTGGTGGATTATTATAATTAAATTGCATGTTTGGTGGAGTAAAATCAGACACCATGTTTAAATAGTAGGAGACGAGTAATATTTCACATTTCATTTTTACTACCTTAAAACAGTAATTATTGAATATTAAAAGTAATATTTAAATATTTATTAAATACTAGGTAGATGGTGCAATTTTCACTTTAACGAAGAGGGCAAATTTCATAATTAAGAGGTTAAGTTTCACTCGTTTTAAATTTAAGAGATAAAGTTTAAAATTTCAAATTTCAGATTTTTTAAGATTTAAACTTTCAAATTTCAGATTTTTTTTAAAATTTACTTATAAATTAATT
>CAIGRB010129542.1:42739-66310 GCA_903798255.1 Fraxinus quadrangulata | reverse complement strand
TGTTAAGAATTGGGGTTCCATCTTAAAAGGTCAACCTAATTAAAAAGAGTAGTCCAAGATCTATATTAATTGGTATGTGTCAACATCTTTATTCGATGTGGGATATATATCCTTTAACACGCCCCCACAAGATGGTGGCTCGTTTGAGCAGACCAATTTTGAAATCCACGTGCTCACTTTTGGAGTCTTAATGGGATCGAATCGCTCGTTGGAGCATTATGGGCTCGATACCATGTTAAGATTTGGGGATCCATCTTAAAAGGTCAACCTTGTTAAGAGGAGTAGCCCAAGATTTTTATTAATTGGTCCGTGTCAACATCTTTATTCGATGTGGAATATATATATCCCTTAACAATTCTATTCTGATTTTTTGCTCTTTTATTTTTTGTTCAAATTACGGGGTTTTTTCTCAAGAAATTCCTACTAGTGTTATTGTTGAAGTAGGAGAAGTCCATTTCTCTCTTCACAAGGTAGGTTGAAGAACACTAATCTTGAAATTTGATTTTGCTTGAACTTATAAAAGTTGAATAGCTCGTTTGAGTGTTTTTTTGGGCTCATTCAGTCTAAAAAGTTTCAAGAAAAGTAGTAGCACGAATCTTTATGCCCCGATTAGTATTTTTCGTATTTAAGCTTGGAATGTTACAACGATAGATCTACTGGCGTAAGTTAATTATTTTCATCTACTTATGATGGCAGTTCGTGCTTATAGCAAAGAGCAATTACATAAGAAAACTGATTATTGAATCAAAAGAAGCTGATTTGGCAAGAATAAACCTCTCCAACATCCCTGGAGGACCTGAAATTTTTGAAAAAGCTGCAAAATTTTGTTATGGAGTGAATTTTGAGATCACGGTACACAACGTGGCAGCCCTCAGATGTGCTGCTGAGTATCTACAGATGACTGATATGTATTGTGACAATAATCTCTGCAGTCGGACCGATGAACCTAATTGATGAGATAAAATAAGTTTTATTGTCTCTTTAATAGTTTAAACTTTTAGAAGTGGTTTGACACAGATAAGTTTAAAGTCCTGCCATTACATGTATCTTTTAGTTAACTACTGGTGAGTTCACACGTGTTAGGCTTGCGTTGAGGCGAATTTTCCAAGCAAGAGCTAACAATCTTGGATGTAAGCTTCTTTGAAAAAATCATTGTGTCGATGAAATCAAGAGGCTAAAGGGCCTTAACAATAGCTAGTGCTATAATCACATATGCGGAGAGATCACTGCGTGATCTTGTGCGCGACCACTCTGGGAAAGGAATAACATCATTAGAATCCGGGGAATCCAATATCAGAATCCAACAACGGGAACTTCTCGAATCTATAGTCACTCTTTTACCCCCTGAAAAGGCTGCCTTCCCCATTAACTTCCTCTGTTGTCTCCTGAGGACTGCTATTTTCTTGAGGGCAGGAAATAGTTGCAAGAACGAGCTAGAAAAGAGAATTTCAGTGATTTTAGAGCACGTGACCATGGATAATCTTCTAGTTTTATCGTTCTCCCATGATGGCGAGCAGCTGTTTGATCTTGAAAGTGTAAGAAGGATCATATTGGGATTTATGGAGAAAGAGAAGAATGTGGCCGTCTTCAACCGAGGCGATTTTAGAGAAGCGTGTTCCACAGCTATGCAGATAGTTGCCAAGACAGTTGATGCATACCTTGGGGAAATTGCTACTTCTGTTGATCTGAGTGTTTCTAAGTTTAATGGGATCGTCAATTTAGTGCCTAAGGGTGCTAGAAAGGTCAATGATGATCTACACCAGGCTATCGATGTTTACTTGAAGATAAGTAAAATGCCAACATTGCTCGTCTCTTGAATAACGCATGTTTTACATGATTTGATACTATCATATTGTATAATTCATTGCAGGCTCATCCAAATTTAGATGAAATCGAGCGCGAAAAGATGTGTAGTGTGATGGATCCAATCAAACTATCCTATGAAGCCAGTCATGCTTCACAGAACAAACCTGTACAGATAGTTCTTCACACGCTGTATTATGATCACCTGAAACTAAGAAGCGGCACAGATGACCAAAACATGCTGAATGCCGTGACAACGAGAAATCAGTTACAGGCAGACGTATCCCTCGTGAAAGAGAATGAAGAACTGTGAACCGAGCTATTGAAGATGAAAATGTATGTACAAGATTTGCAGAAAACTCAAGGGAAATCATCAAAAGGGAATGTGAAGAAACCAACATTATTTTCTTCTCTGTCAACTTAATCCATTTAAGCATGTATCAAAGGATAATTCATATGTAGATGAAGGGATGCCAGATTTAACCAAGCCTAGAAGGAGAAGGTTCTCCATTTCTTAAATTCAGGGATTAATTTATTTAGTTTCTTGTGTGTGGAAATCGTGTAAAAGTTTGAAGCTTTGGCATTTTTTGGTTTATCATCCAATTATTTTTGTTGCTCGATTATGTTTGCCCACTTTCCAAGCTAATTTCTTGATCTTGTACAAGTTGTTAACACTATATATAGTTATATACATGTTTCTTGATTGTTTTTTATTCTTCTCGTGAAATTATTTGACAAGTTTGGAAAGGTGAATTATATAAAATAATACATAGAAATTTTCTTGGTTTCGGGTGTAGATTGTGATGTAATCAACAAATCGTTTACAATATAGTATATTTTAGGTAATTTTGTTTCATAATTATTTGCCCTTTGAGTATTCGATTTTCGTTATTTTGATTATTTTCATTTTTTTTATAAAGGTTAACTATAAATAGAAGTAAGTTTCTTTAATAATGTAGAAAGCCCATTGGAGTGTAGAACTAAATTTTGGTTGCAAGGGCACTTGTAATAAAACTCAGGGGTTTCTTTTATTTTTTTGAATATGTTTTGATAAAAATGGAGAAGTACTACATAAATCCTAACTAATACGATGATAGTATCTTTATTAATTAAAATGTTATTTTTTGAGAACAATTATTAAATTTGTCAAGATTTGTGGTGCCGTATTGAGTTGCTACATTACAAAGTGTTCGTAGAATGAATATAATGGGATTGCAGATGTTAGAATGAACAGAATTGAGTGTGCAAGAGATTAGTTTGCCCACCACCACATCAACAATTCCACACTTTTTCATTTCGATTTTGCTAGTAGTACATTACCACGTGAGGGGGTGTACATCCTGATGTACATTTTTTGATGTACAACTAGAATTATTCATTTCATTTTGTTTTTCCCAACCCCACCACGCTCCTTTATTTAATTCTCAAAACATCCAACCACATCCCCTTTTCCCCACAAACCCACCCCGTCCATTCCAACTTTTTTTTTGTGCCATGTTCTTCTTTGTCGTCGGACTTCCATTGTCGGATTTATTTAGCCCCCGTTTGAATCTCATTAAAATCGATTTTAATGAGATTTCTCATTTTTTAGAGTAAGTTAATTATTAAAAAATTATAAAGTGCACAAAATATTTGTCACAGTCAAAATCATTTTGAAAAGTTGAAATCCAAAATGTCCAAACTATCCTCAATTTTTAAAATCAATTTTCAGAAATAACCCTTCAATCCTTAATTTTAAAATATCCTCGCACCATTTAGTTAAAGGGTAATGTTTATTCTGCAAAAAATCCCCAAAAGTCAACCATTGATTGTGATTTTCGCAGAATAACCGACAACTTGGCTAAAAGAGGCTCCACGTGTACAAATGGCTTTTCCCAAAAAAGAGATTGGCCAAAAATTCATTTTAATGGGTCTTAAAAAAAGTAATTAAATTAGGTCTTTTTATATAAAATGATTATATTTTGTATTTTTATGTAAAGTGGACAGAAATTAATTTTTATTCGTAAATTTTGTATCAAATTTCGGTCATTCCGTTTTGTATGTATTTTCCGTAATTTGTGTACTTCAAGATAAAACACATAAATGCTATGTAAATTGAAGAATTGTACTACACGAAAACACAAATACTACGTAAATTGAAAATCCGTACTATGTGAAAAAATTACAGAATTGAACTGTCAAAACAACAAAGAAAACACCTATATACACGCCCAATTATTTGCATTTATTACACATGCTTCATCACAACAAGGAGTTATATGAGCGTAGAAGTTCTCAGTATAGTAAACCAAAAAAGTGCACGAGTAAGTGAACATATTTTTTTGTCCACCATGTCGATATTCTCCAAAAATTTGATGACAACATCATTCAAGTCGATTAGTGTCCAAAGGTGCATATCGATCAATTCGGATTGACGTCCCAATGTCGGTTCAATCTCGTCATCCCAAAAAACTCCCGAGCACCCGATGCCATTAATATGATCCAGGAGCCGAGACCGATGAAGCCGAGCTCAGGACGAGACTCGTTGATTATCGAAGGAAGACCCATTACGCGATCAAGGGCAAAGCGGGTAAATCAAGCGATGAGATTACTTGTGCAAGCAACGATGGATGATGCCATGGTCTACACGGAAAAAGAGACAAGTTTCATATTGGGGTCAAGGTCGGAATCGGATTGGACGAACTTGATTCAAGACAACTATATGACCGCATAGTAGTAATTAGCACGCAGTCGCATGCCTATTTACCGCGAGCAGAAGGGAAGCTTATAGGACTTCTATGCGACTGCATAGATTTGTATTATATGGTCATATAGAGCAAAATTTGGGCAGAATATTTCCTTTTTCGAATTTTCCTTTTTTCACTAGGATTCTAATTTATTGCAATATTTTGTTATTTTAGTAAGTTAATTCCGGTACAATTAGGATTTTAGGCTTGTCCTATAAATAATTGGTTATTATTCATTGTAAGGACCTTTTGACAAATTTATTATTGAAATATATTCGAGAGACTATTGTGCTTTTCAAACCGTGTTCTTCTTAGATCATTTTGAACTTATCAAGAGAATTTTTGTGGCGTTCAACACCGAGTTCGGATAATTTGTTGTGTAATTAAGAGGTCATTCAAACTTCGTTTTTGTTTAGTTGCTTAATTTATTAATTCTTGATTCAAGCTCAAAATCGAGATTATTCTTTGGCCTTTCTTGTGATCTTCAATCTCGTTATAGGTTGCGTAGTGTTCGTTATTACGTGATTCTCATCAGCCATCCTACACAATAAAATAGAAATCTAAACAATCCATACATCCTAAATTCGATATGCTACAATAAATGGTTAATCGTACCTTCGTACAATGACATCTCGAAACTCTACGATTAGGATTCCTTTCACAATGCAATGTATGTAGCTTTATATACGCATCAAATCTACATCTGAGGCGGGATTGCACATTATTGACCCTAGAGGAAGACATTTTGCACATGTATTTTATTTTGTTCTTACAATAACATCACAACTCTCATAATCTTCAAAACACACTCCAATGCAATAAAATGCAAACCATGTTTCACTGAATGAGAAATTATTTATTAGAAATTTAGAACTGATCGCATGCCTACTGCTGACATGACATTGCCATCGAACAATAACAAAAGGATGCCGCCATGGATGCAAATAGCTAGTTGCACAAGTATTAGAGACAATATATCTCCCACAGTCATGCCGTCCAGGTTGCCACTTCAAGATTCGGGTCAAAATTTCACGAAATCAACATCACAATATCTTTGTTTTCGACTAGTAGATCACAGAAACGATTTGCACATCCATGTACAAATCAAACTTTCACGAAATTATTATCATGGCATCTTCATTTCCCATTAAAAATCACAAATTATTTGCACATCCATGTTTTAATCCCCCAAACACCCCGTTAACCCTAAACATCAATCTATCCCCATCGCGAACGTCGAATATCTCAGAAAATATGACGGCAGTGGCTAAACCCTATCTCTCATTGCTGCAGCCATCAAGCCAAAATTGCCAACCCGACACCATCAATCGAAAAATTTGATAGATTACCATCTCAAATCTTGAAAAAAAAAACCATAGCAACATCATAGATACATACAATGGAATAAGGGACCGAAGGAGAGGAAAAATTGGGCGATGGTGGGTACAGTGTTAAAGGTAAATGAGCGGGAGAAAAGGGACGATGGGTGAGGGAAAAAGGGAGAGGGATAAGGGGTGATGGGAAAGGGAAATAACATGTGCAATATAGAATATTTCGACGATGGCAAGGCCATGAGGCGAGGTCCGACAGTGATCGCAACACCAGAGGTAAAGTTTGGCGATGGAAGACAATGCAGCACCGAAAATAATAGACAGAGAAGGGGTGGGTTTTAGGAGAGAGCGAAAAAAGTCGGCCAAATTTTTTTAATTGTAGAACCACTAACATGGTAAGAGATCAGTTCTGTTAGAATGAATATTCAGATATATTATGATTGATAAGAAGGAAAATATAAAATTATTTTATATTTTATTTTGTAAAATAAAAAGAAGAAGACGACAACTTAAGGTGGCCGTCTTTTGGACCTCATTTCAAGTTCGACCTTGGTTGTATTGTGCCACATATAAAGTGAAGCACGTGACATGCACATGCAAATTTTAACATCCAATTGGATGGATGCCCATATGTAAGGACCTGAGTTGGAACATGTTTAAAGGGTTAAGGATTTTAGGGATTAATTGTTTCAACAGTCACCGAACTTTACAATGTGTCACATTTCACTAACTCAACTTTAAGTTGTACCCCATCACTAATTGAACTTACGAAAATTGCACTCCATCACTCACTGTGTTAATTTCGTTTGTACAGTTTGCCTACTTGGATGATGGTTTGCACACTTGGTTGTTAAACCCCTTGACAATGAATTAAATTTCTATGTCATTAATACCTAAACTTTCCAAACACGCCTTTTATAATGAAAGCGTGAGATGGGATGAAGTTTATGAATGAACCATAACCTCAAATCTCTTCTCTCCTTGAAGACTCTTAACTCCCAAATTATATGAACCCTAGCCCAAAATTGAACAAAATTGAACCCAAATCGAAGGCCTGGTAAGGGTGATTTTTGAAACCGTTGAAATGGAGAGATCAAATGGAGGTAATTCAGAAAATTTCCCTTCTCTTTACAACGTTAATTTCATTGCTGCTTGATTTGTTGTTCGAAGTAGAAGTTTGCAAAATAAATGGCTTTGTTATTTGTGGAAGATATTGGTGGTATGCTAGAGTTCGGAAGTACATGCCAAGTGTAAAATCCAAATAGAAGCAAGAGTTCAAGTAGTCTCTTCCCAGTTTTCTATTTATGTTTGCTTCTGACCAAACTTTTTTTGTGTGTTAAGAAAGAATAAGGGCATTTGCCACAGTTGCAGACAACCATGGCACCAATTATGGACTTACCCAAAGAAGTAAAGATGTCTAGATTGTGTAGATGGTTCTATGAAATGATGGAAGTAGAAAAGACAGCAAACATTGGTCGGTTATTCTTTTGTTGCACTAGAGATTGCGGGTTTTTCGAATGGAGTAACGTTGAGCACAACAAACGTGTACCCTTACAAGATGAGGGCCAGTCTAGTGGTGTAAAAAATGAACGGGAATCAAGGTACGATTGTTTAGCCATTCACAAGCATCAACATCAAACTGAAGATCTATCGGATTTGTTCAAAACTTGTACTCGAATTATTGAACAATCGGACGTCGAGATATCCATCAACATTACGTTCCGCAAGGGAAAATGATATGTGGATGTGAATGAGAAACAAAAGTGAAGAGATTAGCGAAGACAATCCAACTATGTAGTTGATGAGAAGATGGTTTTGAACAATCAGACGTCAATGGGAATTACCTCCGTGTGGACCCTCCATGTGCGGGTGTTGGAAATACCAAATTTGTAGTCGGGATGGGGCCTTCGACAATGATGGAGGGTTAGCGTCGAGTCAGGGTTCACGGACTCTGCTTAAATCTATCGTCCAAGCTTCAATTTTCGGGAGTCTTTTATCAACTAGGGTTCCAAAAGCGATTTAAGCCCAACAACGTGAGGTGTGTTTGGGGATTAATGACGTGACAATTTAATTCATTGTCAAAGGGTTTAACGGCCAAGTGTGAAAAATGTCTTCCACGTAAGCAAATTGTACAGACAGAATTAACACAATGAGTGACGGAGTGCAATTTTTGTAAGTTCAGTTAGTGATGGGGTGCAACTTAAAGTTGAGTTAGTGAAACGTGACACTTTGTAAAGTTCGGTGACTGTTGAAACAATTAACTCGGATTTCAGTGATAAGAATTGAATGTTAGGGTTCAATTTGCAAATTCTTCAAAGGTTGGAACATCTGCTCCAATTCTTCATCTCTAAAGGTACCAAATTCCAAATAAAGGACGAAAAAAGAGGAAAAAACCATTACAGAGGCGGTTCCCATACGACGTCGTGTTTAGTGCAATCAACAAAATACCCCAATTTGGACGCATTTCCTCTCGCCTGCGAACTTCCAGACGGCTTCATCATGGCTACAGCAATGGTTCTCGATCCAAAACCCTCATCGGACCACCCACCTCCAACCCGACCCATGCCTGGATTCGACCCATCCTCCTCCTCGGACCTGGACGACGACCTCTACTCCCGCCTTAAATCCCTCCAACGCCAACTGGAATTCATCGAAATCCAAGAAGAGTACGTCAAGGACGAGTTAAAGAATCTTCGCCGCGAGCTTCTGCGGGCCCAGGAAGAGGTGAAGAGGATCCAGTCGGTGCCTCTTGTTATTGGCCAGTTCATGGAGATGATCGATCAGAACAACGCTATTGTCGGGTCCACCACGGGATCTAATTACTATGTCCGTATTCTCAGTACGATTAATAGGGAGCTCTTGAAGCCGTCGGCCTCGGTGGCCCTCCACCGCCACTCGAATGCTCTCGTGGATGTGCTTCCACCGGAGGCAGATTCGAGTATCTCGCTGCTTAGCCAGTCGGAGAAGCCGGATGTTAATTATAATGTAAGTTTTTAAAGAAGATTCTTGAATTGGAAATTTTTTGGAGAATTTTATAGTAGGGTTTTAGCCTTTAGATACTTGTTTTGTTTTATTTGATGATTTTATGAATAATAGATATTATTCTGCCAAGAAACGATTTATCTAATTATTAAATGTGATTTAGCTACTTTTACCGATTTTCTAACAATGCTAAAGAACTTTACTACTATTATTTGTTATTCTATATGTTCTTTAGTGCTAGGAGCTTGCTGAATGGTGAGCTTTGAAGAGGGATAGATGCATGTTTTCGTATGCGCCATCATGGAAGCACATAATAGGAATGTTTGATTGTCCAATTTTGAGATGCGATGATAGTTGATGAGAGCACAAATTATGAATGCATTAATTTTCCAATTTTGAGAGGTTAAGATATTTGTTGACTATTGTAGTGGAAAGTTAATACAACGTGCTTAGAAATATAAAGATGGTGGCCTATAATTTTCAGATCATGAAATTTGAAGTTGAGAGAGGTTCATAATTATATAGAGTAACACTAGTGTGAAATATGTAATAATTTAGAAATCCACACTTGAACTTATATGCATGTATTGAAGTGCAAGTCTTTTGCTGACAACTCTGTCTATATAGGTGTAATGGAGCTTTTTTTTTTTAAAACACATCTGCTATGTTTTAAAATGTGTAGGTTAGTGAAAATGTATTTGGGACTACATGTTAAGGTATGAGCAAATAGTGCTAGACATGCAATTTCTTTGGCCAAAAATGCTAGATGTACATTCCCAAGTGTACATTTTCCTTGGAGTGTACACCAAGCAGAACTGTTCTTTGCTGGTGTTACAGTCAAAAGTGCGAGAAGCTACTAAAGCTACTAGGTACTCTAGGTAATCTGCTACCTGCGAGAAGCTACTAAAGCTTAGTACTTGTCATCTCTGATTTCAGGCTCAGCTAATATAGTACAATTACTTAGTTATGTTCTGCAAATTTAGAGATGTTAAAGGGATATTTTTTTGACGTTGACTTTTGTTACGTAATGCACACTTATCTCCCCTTACTTTGTGCGGTACTAATTATAGGGTAATCTCCATAGAAAAATTTAAATTTCTTAATTCAAGCGATATGAATTCTGGAGTTTTCATGAGGTCAGCAACTTACGCCAACTTTCAGCCCTATGGGATAGACTGGGGAAAAAACTAAGCATGTCATACGGATAATCTACAAATTCAAAAAACAATAAAGGTAAAGACATGTTTGACCTTCGACCTCTGCACACTTGGCAAGAGAGAGTGAACTTCATGTTAGAGTGCTGTCCCTGAATGATCCACCATGACTATTATATAGATTGTATTTTATTTAGGCTCGATGTATAGTGCTTGCTTGTGCTAAAATCTTAGCTCCTTAGTTCATAGGACTCGAGCCTCTTTGGCTGGAACAACATATATTCAGCTTTCTAACTGCAGAAAGGTATGCCTAACCTCCTTTCACTTTGCTTAAATCACTTCTGGCAGTTTGACCCTATCTTCTTATCTGAGGTTTTAATTAGAATTCATTACAACTTAATATTCATGATGTCAGTTGCACCAAATTACAATACTTGTAGTTGCAAAAAATATATTTCTAGTGTTTTTTATTAAGCAAAGGTGAGAGTATTTTTTGTTCTCCATCAGAACATTCATCAATGTCAATCTCAGGCACCAAAGAGGGGTTTTTTGAATTTAGAAATTAAAGCTTTAAATCCATTTCTACCCCCGCACACAAATTTCTTATCGTGTGTATAGGTGAAGCATTTCCATTTTAATTGTTCGAATAGGAAGTGGAATGGGGATTTGAAGAATTGAAGCTTAGTCTCATTTCATTGAATGGCCACATATGACTTTATAACATTCAAGTTCTCACGCATGGACCCTCTCTTGTCTTAGCACATCATAGCCGTGCAAGGGAAAATTAATCCTGATTTCAATTTTGAAATTGTTCCTTGAGCAGCAAATGAGATGAAAGAGGATGGTTTGTTAGAATGTTGGTGATGCACGAAGAAATTCCTTCTTTAGTAGTTAAGCATCTAATAATTTTAACCAAACCTTAACATTATTATCTTTTGTGAACAATTAAAATTTACATTTTACCATGGGGACCTACTCCCATGAAAGTGACCATTCTAGTCACAAACTCCAAAATTTACCAAAATCTCGCTGAACTTACAGGCACCTTGAAATGCTCTTTTACACCTCACACCCTTTTGGATGCCAATTACCACAAATCCTTCATTCATGGAGTTACATCATTAATTATTTATACTAAGTTCTGTCAACAATTAAATCCATTTTCTGAACGTTCACATGATTTTTCTGCTGAAAAGCCACGTATTAACTATTTTCCTTTTCATCTTTTGGAATTTGTTATCATTGTCTTTTCCTTCATCAGGGAAAAGATAATATTGATTAAAAATTCGTGCGACTTTATTGACTTGCTCTCCCCCACCCTTCATTTCCGAGTACAGTCATGTAGGGCCAGATAGAAGCATAACGTCCGTGACATCTGTTATCTCACCATTACCCAGTTAGTGCCGTTATTTCTGGTGCTTTTTTCTTACAAATCATGATAATTTAGTTTTGATGGATCCACATTTTATTTATTGAGCAGTTCTGGGTGCTTCAGCATGGGGATTGCAATGTGTTCTAATTTGGTTACTCATTGGAATATTGTTTATGGCACTGTTGTACTGGGTCTGTTGATTGTTCCCTCCCTTTTTCAATGCAACATTTGTTGTAACATAGTTACTCGTTTGGGATATTGTTAGGCAAAGTTGTATTGGGTATCGATTGGTTTTTGCCCCATATGCCATTTTTGTCTTTCTCATTTTTCTGAGAGGGATTTTCAAATAGTTCAGGTATGTTAACAAGCAAATGTTCCTACAAAATATTTACCTTGTATCGACTTTGGCAGGATATTGGAGGATGCGACATTCAAAAGCAGGAAATCCGTGAAGCTGTTGAGTTACCTTTGACTCATCATGAATTGTACCAACAGATTGGCATAGATCCTCCTCGTGGTGTTTTGCTGTATGGTCCTCCTGGCACTGGGAAAACAATGCTCGCTAAGGCTGTTGCTCACCATACGACTGCAGCCTTCATTAGAGTAGTTGGCTCAGAATTTGTTCAGAAATATTTGGGCGAGGTATGGTTTAAATATCTATAATCATGCATTCATTATCTTTTTATTTTGTTTTTTACTATGCCACTTGCTGTTGTTTATTCTTTCCATTGAATTTCTATTAGTTATAAGCTTAGGATGTATCACTTTTTACTTAACATCCAGAATCTAGATATTTCGTTTGAGCTGTTCATGGTTGGTGGTGAAACAATGCATATATACATGCACACGCTGTTTATTCATTTAAATGAACTGCGGAAGTGGGAAAGAGTGAAGAATTGTTAACAGCAGTAGCTTTTTTATTGAACAACATTATATTTATCGATACCTTCTACAGATGATACTCGTGGAGGAAATTGTTCTCTACCTGACTACAACTTTCGAGATGTAAATCCTTATCAAATTGAATGTCTATTGGAAGTTTGTTAATACTTGTATACTGGGGAATTTCATGGGTAGATTAGGCTATACTGGTTACAGGTATTTGGGGACTGAAATTACTGTGCCCTTTACTTTATCTTGTACTTTGTTTTATTCTTGAATTTACATAAATTCTCTGTTGTAACAATATGTACAGGGCCCACGAATGGTTCGTGATGTTTTCCGGCTCGCAAAAGAAAATGCCCCTGCTATCATTTTCATTGATGAGGTTGATGCAATTGCTACTGCTAGGTTTGATGCTCAAACTGGAGCTGACAGAGAGGTCCAGCGAATTCTCATGGAATTATTAAATCAGGTAGAACTCGGAGATAAAAAATTAGAAAAAGACCCGTGGACTAAGCTCTCTCATTTGATGTTTTGACGTGTGAACCTACTTTTATGAAGAATTTTGATGCGTTCAATCTTGCTGCATTTTCCTTCCGTTATTTGGAGTTATGAATTTAGCTTGTCCTATGCAGATGGATGGCTTTGATCAGACAGTTAATGTAAAGGTTATTATGGCAACTAATCGAGCTGACACTTTGGATCCCGCACTTGTGCGTCCTGGAAGGCTTGACCGGAAAATCGAGTTTCCCTTACCTGATAGGCGTCAAAAGAGGCTTGTGTTTCAGGTTTGGAGTGTCTTTCTTGGTTATCTTCCTTTCATTCTTTATATTTAAATAGTATGCCGAGGGGGAGAGATGCCCCGTCTTCATGAGTTTTAATTCTTGCGAATTATCGACTTGAATCGAAGCATATAAAAAATCTTAACTGTTTCATATGCAGGTCTGCACAGCGAAAATGAATTTAGGTGATGAAGTGGACTTGGAAGATTACGTGTCTCGACCAGATAAAATTAGTGCTGCTGAGGTTAGTTGCTTTAATTCTCTTTCTGTCATGAGTGTGACGAGGGAGTCTGAATAATAATTGAACCACTACATATGAAGCATGACGATGTTTACTGTAAAATACTCGAGTTTTGCTTTTGATCGACAATTGACGTAACATTGATGCCATTGGCTGGTTTAATGGTTCCAGATTGCAGCTATTTGCCAAGAAGCAGGAATGCACGCAGTAAGAAAGAACCGATATGTTATACTACCCAAGGACTTCGAGAAGGGTTACAGATCCAATGTAAAGAAGCCCGACACTGACTTCGAATTTTACAAGTGATCTGTAAGTATTTTGAAGGGAGATGTTGAATATTATGCATTCCGAGCCGCCCCCTCCCCTTCCCCCAAAAAAAAACATCCAGAATCGAGTCCTAGATTGTAATGTCCTAAGAGTTGCTTCTGTGAAGGCTATTGACGATTTTCAATCTCCAGAAATGGGAACTTATTTGTGTTATTGCTGTTAACCATTTCACTCGACCAACTACTGTTTTACAAACTCTCGATGAAGAAGAAAGACGTTCAAAAATGTGTGAAAACTCATCTATACAACTCTCTGAAGGTGACGCGAAGACCTCAATAGGTTCGACGTTCAACAACATTGTTAAAAAAAAACATATTGTTATTGAAACATTGTAGTAACAATAATATCAAAGGATAGGTTAAAATGGCTGTGTCGTCCCATATGCTTGCATGTGGAGCCATTTGTGTTTTCTCAACTAACAAGGTTACAAAGAAAGACAAAGAATGTTCAAAAATCTAGAATAATGTCACACTTCAACATTTGTAATACATAAAAATAAACATGGAATTTATTGAATTAGGAGAAATGTCTTAATTTTGATCAAATTGAGCCCTGCATATATTCTGCTGAGCGCACAAAGGAGATTATGTATTTGTCATGACCTATGGTCAGGTCGTTTTTTCGAAATAACAAGAGTATCTCTTAATATTAAAAGTTCCGTCGAATGACAATGTATGCCAAATTATGTTAAAAAGCCTTGAAACTATTCGGGTTGGTGTTACATTAAATATTAGTGATTTTGGCATTTATTGAAGTGGTTTATGAATTAGGGTTTTACATAAACTTGTTTAATTAGAATTTATGTTTAAGGTCTGTTTGATTGACAAAAATGGAAAGGCTTTTCAATTTCATGTAAATTGGAAAATAAAAATTCAAGTACCCCATAAGAACGTATTTTCCATGAAATTGGCAAAAAATAAGTTTAAAGTTGTTGTATTTTAGAATTCGAACTCTATTTTCACATTCATATCAAGAAGAAATTGAATTTCTCAAGTGTTGCATTTTTCATGAAATTTAAACCGATGAAACGGATCCTTAAAGACATACAAATTTTAGACTAAATTCTCAAAAACTCTTTCCGAAAAATAAGATTTTTTAAAACTTAAACAAGTAATCGTGATGGGAAAGAAATTATGTAGAAAACCTAATTTGGAGGTTTACATCTTATCTTCCAAATATGCCATGTAAAATTGGAAAATGCTAAAAATTTGGTCACCCTCTTTGTCAACCAAAATGTCACCATAGCAACGGTGTAAAATCTTACATAGTCTTTATATAAATGTTAGGGGTGAAGCTAAATGAACACGAGAAATATTCACAGGACCAACATAGGGAACAATTGTCCCCGCGTAATTGGCTAAGCCAAAAAAGTGTAATTTGCAACTGCTCCCTTAATAATTGGCTAAGTCAAAATCCTTCCTGTAATTAGCTAAGTCAAAAAAGTGTAATTGTTTTGACTTAGCCAATTACAGGGAGACAACCGTTCTGTGAACAAGGGGAAATATCCTACATGTTTTAGGTGATCATTTTTTAATATTTTCTTAGTACAATTAAATAAAAAGTTTTGAAAGCCGTACCAAACAAACAAGGAATTGGTACACGAATGGTTATATGTAGGACCCACATTAAGACTTCTAGAACATAAAAAAGAAAAAAAGGGTCAATCATAGACCTTAATTGTTCTTATCTATTGCATCTTTTCTTTCTTTAATAAAAATATTATTTTTAGCTATTTGTAATCAATGTTTATTACCTTAAAAAACAACACATCTAAATAGCATGCTTGGACGAAGCGTAAAATAAGAGCATCTCCAATTGTTGTGTAAAATAAATTTAAATTTTCAAAATGACTGAAATTCTCTCCAATGAAATGATGCAAAGGAAATGCAAATTGTGTTTTTCGACAAAAAATGCAGAATAGGTAAAAAGTGGATTTAGATCTTCTCATTAGAGCAAAATTTGAATATAAATCTACCGAAATGTAAACGAGAATGTAAATAGCTTTCTAAATATTGTTTTTTCTCATTTTTCAAGTACAAAGTATACTTTTTTCGAGAATAATTCTTACCATATTGTCAAGAAGTATAACTTAATTTTAAGTTTGATCAAGAAAATATTACTTATATTTCGAAACTTCACTAATAAGTGAATTTTATAAGCACAGCCAAACACGTATGGCTAATTGCTTATAGTCAAACTAAAGACTTTTTTCATTTTCTCCACGGGTGAGTGACGTGAGTCCTCCTTCAAACAAAAACAAAATAAGAAAATACAGTCTGGTGAGTGAGGTGGGGAGGGGGCCTGGGTCGGCCACTCATTAATGTACTTAAAAGCACACCACACCTATTTATCCCTCACTACCCACCCACTCCCACTCTCGGTGGTTGAACGAATGACTCTATAATGATTCAGTCTCTTGAATTTTTAGTTCAGAATGTTGGGTTTCTTTTCTCTAAGCGAATTCTGAATTCTTGATGGAAAATGGTGATGCTAATGCTGGCGCTGCACAGTTTGAGTAAAATTCATTAACACAAATGTGAAGATTAGAAAAAGCTTTGATTTTGGCTCCTCCCCGGAATGCTGCAAGGTAATATTGGTTATCTTTCATATTTGCCCCTTCCATATGTTTTTTGTGCTTGTTCTTTTAGATTTTATCAGCTTTAGATCAGTTTAAGTCAAAAAAATTTTAGTAGTAGATCTGAATGTGGGAAGCTTGTACTTGTTGCAGAGGTTGCTGAAAAATTCCTCTTGAGTTGTTCTCTGCTTTTTGTTTTATCGAAGTAGGATTATGAATTGAATTTATCATTTTTGAAAAAAAAAAAATTCGATTATTCAATGAGGCTTTATATGCCTTATTGCCAGCAACTTGTAATCCATTTTATTGGGAAAATAAGCATTTGTGACTTTTTTTTACTGGGCATATGTCATGTAAAGAGCCAATGGGGAGGAAGAAGGAAAGGAAGAGAAGGAGCCAACCAAACTTAACTGGAGCAAATGAATTGAAGACGACGTCGTTTGGGTTAAGTAGAAACTGTGCTTCTTTGTCTTAATTGAATTGTGTTAAGTTAGTTAAAACACGTCTTTTGCATTTTGTCTGGAGAAATGTGTTTTCTCTATTTTGGAAGACTATAGATATAGAATTGGGGAAAGATGAATGGCAGCTTTTGTAATATGATCATTTCAGTGAAATTTGTTGAAATCGTTCAACAGCTTTTCTCATCCCCTTCTTCTAATTTTCTCTTTTACCTTGCCCCCATTCTCTTTTATCTTTGTTTGGTGACATAATTGTAGCTGATTCAGCTGAGTTCAGTGCATTTTCTGCGTTACGGGTTGAGGGAAGCAACCAGTAAGCATCCAGCCGTGACAGCATAATGATCATTGAAAAGGGGGCATGCCTTTGCCTTTTCCTTTACAAAAATGCCTTTTCTTCTTTCTTTAAATTATGTTTCCTTTTCATCTATTCTAGAACTTTTCTTGAATAATCTGTCATAATGTGCTTTGCTTTTTTCACGTGGAAGTGTACAGGAGATTTTATTTATCAATTCCAGCAATATATTTCGAAATTTCGAATTCTTTGTGGTTTTGGTGGAGCACCCTTTGTCTGCTATACTTGGCTATTATGAGAAAAAGTTCAACGATTAATTTCCCGAGTTATAGACGAAATCACTCTCATTTAGTGCCTGCAGTGGAAAATGAATTTTCTTTAATTGGTAGTGCTTCACCAAGCATTCCGAGATAAATGTCTAGTGCTTTTGTAAAGAGAAGTTTTAGTTATAGTAGGTGATGAGAGCATGTTTCAATACAATTTATTGTTTTCTTGATCCTTTGATACCCAAATTTAACTACTACAGACGACTTTATTCCCTGTTTTAAACTGAAGCAATGAATTTTTGCTATTCAGACTGAGTAAGGAGCTTTGGAATAAGCTTTATCGCATAACAATATCGATGCCTCAAATTTTTGCAATTCGAGGTGGGGTTTGCCTTATTATGTTTCTGCATCTGATTATTGTCTTCCAATATCAATAAGGTAGAAAATAGGTGCATCATAGTTTAATAACATTTTCTATTTACTCCAAAAAAATTTCATTTAATCTATTCTTACCTGGAGAAATGTTGTCTCTATTGTTTCTCTTTCATGACTACTCCGGAAATTATTGCTATAGACTTTTTAAAATTTGTGCCTTAATTTTTTTTTCATAGGCTAATGATGCCTTACTGTTTCTCTACTGCCTTCAGGAAAACTGCAATACCTGCACAGATTTCCGATTCATGCTTCTGTGGACTTCCAAATGAAATTCTGCTTTCCTCGTATATTTCTTCCTTTTCTTTTTTTCGTTGTAAATCTTCTGCCTCTCGCAATTGGTGATTTGAACTCGGATAAACAAGCCCTTCTCGCATTTGCTGCTGCTGTTCCACATGGTCGGAAACTCAACTGGAATCCTGCTACACCTGTCTGCAGCTCTTGGGCAGGAGTCAAATGCTCTCAGGATCTCAGAAATGTGATTTATCTGCGGCTTCCCGGTGTTGGACTTTCAGGTCCAATTCCGAACGACACTCTTGCAAAGTTGGATTCGTTGAGGATTCTTAGCCTACGATCCAATCGGCTCAGTGGTAATCTTCCTATCGATATCCTTTCACTACCTTCTCTTCATTACCTCTTCCTTCAGCACAATAATTTCTCTGGTGATATTCCAACTTCCTTTCCCCCTCAAATCAATGTTTTGGATCTCTCATTTAATTCAATTACTGGAAAAATTCCTCAGACGGTTCAGAATTTGACTCAACTTATTGCACTGAACCTTCAAAATAATTCTCTTTCTGGATCAATTCCCAACCTTGACCTTCCGCGGCTCAAACGTTTGAACTTAAGCTACAACCATCTTGATGGCTCTATCCCATCTTCTCTAAAGAAGTTCCCTAATTCTTCATTTATTGGTAACACTTTATGTGGTCCGCCCCTAAATGTTTGTTTCCCAGTTAGTCCGCCATCTCCTTCCCCTAGTCCTTTTCCACCTCCCTCAGAAGTCCCTCAAAATCAAAGTTCCAAGAAAAAACTTGCTTTGGGAGCTATCATCACCATTGCAGTGGGAGGGACTGTAGTGCTTTTTCTTATAGCCCTTGTTTTATTATTCTGCTTCTTTAAGCGAAAGGAAAGTGAAGACGGTGCCATGCCCAAAGTTAAGTCTTCTGGTGGTGGGAGGAGTGAGAAGCCAAGGGAGGAGTTTGGTAGTGGGGTGCAAGAACCAGAAAAGAACAAATTGGTTTTCTTTGAAGGCTGTTCTTACAACTTTGATCTTGAGGATTTATTAAGGGCCTCGGCTGAAGTGCTGGGAAAGGGTAGCTTTGGGACCGCATACAAGGCAGTCTTGGAAGAGTCAACAACAGTTGTTGTGAAAAGATTGAAAGAGGTGATAGTGGGGAAGAAGGACTTTGAACAGCAGATGGAAACTATCGGGAGACTGGGACAGCATCCAAATGTGGTGCCACTGCGGGCTTATTATTACTCCAAAGACGAGAAACTCCTTGTTAACGACCATTTTTCAAGTGGTAGCTTGGCAACTGTTTTGCATGGTATGCAAATTCCTCCCTCCCTCTCTCTGGGCTCCTTTCTTTTTGCGGCATTGCGTAGGCTCACATTTTATCTAGCATCTTGGTTATCCTTGAAGATAGCAGCATTTAAAAAAAAATAAAAAAATGATTACTTTGTCTAATGTAATTTTGGAACTAAATTTATTTGGATGGACTCCCACTCTCATTATTTTTGAACTGTACTAGATCAAGAAAATGTAAATGGCTCTATTCTGTCCATCAATAACTTAACTTTCATTGTTGAAACATTTTTCATCCTGTTGATTTTGATCTTTCTTGTTCCTCTTTTTGTTCGATTCTACTTCACAGCCAACAGGACTGCTGGAAGAACTCCATTGGATTGGGAGACGAGAGTGAAAATATCCTTAGGAGCAGCAAAGGGCGTTGCTCATCTTCATTCTGCTGGTGGTGCTAAGTTTACTCATGGAAATATAAAGTCGTCTAATGTCCTTCTGAACCAAGATTTAAACGGTTGTGTCTCGGATTTCGGCTTAGCTCCCCTAATGAACTATCCTGCCACTTCTCGGCACATAGGTTACCGTGCTCCAGAGGTGATAGAGACGAGAAAACATTCTCACAAATCTGATGTATACAGCTTTGGAGTTGTTCTACTTGAGATGCTTACAGGAAAGCAACCGATTCAATCGCCAGGTCGTGATGATATTGTTGATTTACCAAGGTGGGTCCAGTCTGTTGTCCGGGAAGAATGGACTGCTGAAGTTTTTGATGTTGAGTTAATGGGATTCCAAAACATTGAAGAAGAGATGGTGCAAATGCTGCAAATTGCCATGGCATGTGTTGCAAAGGTTCCAGACCTGCGACCTAACATGGATGAAGTAGTTCGAATGATCAAAGACGTCCGGCAATCCAACTCCAGTAACCGGCCATCTTCAGAAGAGTAAATCCAAGGACTCGGTTGTACAGACCGACATCCTGATTCTTTCGTAAATTTGTAATCATTAATCTCGTATTTCAAAACTTTCTGATTTTTCTATGTTCAAGTTCTGAAAAATTCATCACTGTTAAAATTTCTGGTTGTATTTAAAGCCTTAGATGCCTTTATGGCTCGTGAGTGGGAACTTTCCCAAGGTTAAATGGCCTTGGCGTGTAGTGGATTGATTTGCTTTACAATAGCAGTGTTTGTTTCCTTTTCGACATAATTTCTTGTTTATACTATTTTCATGGTAACTGTGTCTTTCGGCTCACTCTAAAGGACCATTTGACAGTATTAGAAGAATGATACGAACGCAAAGTGTTCATATTGAAATAATGGAAAATATAACAATGGTAGGCTCGTTCGGGGGAGTCTTGACCTCCCAATTGAGTTTTCGAAGAAAAATCTCAAGATGATTTTGAGATGGACCCTCGATGTGGATCTAGAAAGAGGTCCATATGCACAAGATTACAGTCAGGAGAATATAATTGGTCTTGACAGAATAAATATTCCTTCTTTTTTTGGCAATCCGTTTTTCAATATGAGTCAAAGAATGAGAAAGTTTTGTTTGGTCATTCATTTACAACCTCAAATTTAGCAAAAAAAAGGTCATGCCATTCTTCTAAATATAGAAGGCAAACGCGAGAATGGAATAATCAGACTATTGAAATATGAATACCAGAACAAAGATTCTTATTTTTTCCTCCATTAAGAGTGGGGTTGAAAGGTTGCTCTTGCAATGGCGGGTTCGGCGGCCAAACATTCCAAAAATGGCCAAATCCCTGCATTGTCAAGCGGTGCAGCCGCCAACCGCAACCATCAGCAGAGCTTTCAAAAGAATCTGTCACGGCGAGTTTCCTTCAATGAATCCACCCTAGCCAAGTCACGTGTGGAGCCATACGGTGGTGACCTTGAAGGGCAGGGCAAAAAAGGACGCTGCGGCTCACGGTTCAACATGTGCTGCGCCTGCGGTTCCTTAATCATCGGCGTCTTCCTTCTCTTCATCCTCCTCATAGGGGGAATATACTTTGCGTTCCTCCAGTCGAACCTCCCACATTTCCACATCCAGAGGATTGACATCGTTAAACTTTACGTCAACGAATCCAAAGCCGATACATTCTTGACATCGGAGTTTGACATACGCCTCAATGCATCCAACAAAAATGGCAAGATTGAGCTCATATATAGTGACATGCACGTTGAAGTATCGTCCGAAGGCGTCGACTTGGGGAAAATGCAGTTGAAGGATTTTACTCAGAAACCTAGTACGACAGCTGAAGTGAAAGTGCATACCTCGGTTAAGGACAAGGAGGTCGAAGATGCTGATGGTAAAGATTTAGAGGACAAGTCCAAGGTTCATCAGTTGCTTATGGATATTGTCCTTAGAGGTCACATTGATTTCTTATTGCATGGCAAGAAATTATTGAATGGATTTCCATTTAAAGTTTTGTGCAAAAGCATCTATGAAGGAGATATTGACAATGGACACCCTCCTTCATGCAATGTCAAAATGAGCCTTGTAATGTAAGAAAATTTCTCATCAATTACACACATCATACGTATATATTTGCGAGTAATGCTATTAATTAGAAGTGCTGATGATCATCAGACTATTTGACGTGGGACAACCGTCACATTGTCCTATAAAATTGGGATACATTTTAGCCCTTGTTTGATTTAGTTAAAAAGTTGATAAAAATCGAAGTCAAAATTAATAATTAATTTTAACGACACATTTAATAAGATCCACTACTTTTTATCAACTTTTCATCGACACATTTATCCTTTTATCAAAATTTACAAAACGGACTTTTAACAAAATCAAACCGGGCTTAATTTATAGCAAAACGTGGTAAATATTTCGCTTACATAGATTGTTGATAATTAAAACTTATGATGAATATTCGATATATACATATTCATATCTTATTTTGTTTGCGATGGATATTGGTGCAGTTGATGAAGTAGAGAAGAAAGAATTGGAAGGGGAAGGTGCAGCAAAGCGTCCATGAGCTGTTACAACCTTTGATTCACATTGCATTAGTTATTTTAATTGATGAGTGGAGTTGGTCTAACTTGTAACTATTTTCAGCCCTTTTTGATAATATTCTAGAGTGAAAGCAGATTGTAATTTTAACAATTAAAAATGCCATTTTGGATCTGTTCTCTCTCTCTCTCTCTCTCTCTCTCTCTCTCTCTCTCTCTCTCTCTCTCGTTCAATTGTTCTCTATGAATTATTTAATTATTTTGTATTTTACGAGAAATCGTAATCCACGTGTAGGTTAAAGAGAGCTCTACTGTCTTAGATGACCGAACTCACGTGTGTGGCAAGATACGACTTGCAAAAATATTGGAGATAGTAATCTTTCTTATCGAAGGTTACACGAAAAACTCCTAAATAATGTTTTCGTTTTGAAAATTAAGGAGTTGTTCTTTTCGTGTTTCAATTTTTCGTTTTTCGTTTTGAATGTTCATTTTGAGATTGTTAAAAATGTGTTCTTTTTATTATTTTGAAAAATTATTTTCAAAAATAAAAAATTGGAAAATGTGTTCTCTTCTTCCCTTCTCTCTGTCGTCTCTCTCTCTCTCTCTTCTTCCCCTCCCTCTGCCGTCTCCCTCACAAGGATGTCGGCGCCAAAGACTACAGCGGAACTGTCGTGACGAGCAAGGAACGGCGCTCCCTGTGATTGTCGGCTTCTTTGTCTCTTTTTATTTTTATGTGATGGTTGGATGCAGCGTCGTCGACTTCTTCTGCTGTTGCGGCGGTGGATTTGGATCGCGACGTCGCTGGTTATGACGGTGGTTTTTGTTGGTGGCGTAACTGAAAAAAGTCAAAACGCGTTTTGAAATTTTGGCTTGGCTTTAACTAAAAACACCCAAAATGACATTTTTGACGTTTTCGATTTTCTTTGTAAATTTTAAACTCATTTTTGGAAATTCGCTTTTGAAAATAGGTAAATAAACGTGTTTTCACTGTTTTGAAAAGTCGAAATCAGAAAACGGGATGAAACCGGCAAAGAGAACAACCCTTAAATTTTTTGGGAACTTGCAAAAACATTTCAATCAATGTGTACGATCGAATTTCAACTATCTTATTTGAAAATAAATTCATTAAGTGAGACAGAATAAACATTTTATGACATTTGGTCACTATCATTACAGTGATTCAACGCATGGGCTTAAAAGTTGTCTTATGGGAAAAATTCATGGATCGGGTATTATCTATCATGAAATAAAAAATCAGGCCCCAAATTTTAAAATTGTAAAAATCAGGTTTTCTACGAATTAATTAATTATATTTAATTAAATATTAAACTGTAATGTAATATAATTAAATATTAAATTGTAATCAGTCACAAATAATAATTTTTATTATTTTACGGTCACGGTTCAAAATTTTTGTAGGTCACAGTTAATTCGTTGGTCACATATTTCAAAATTAGTTG
>CAIGRB010129542.1:28844-42183 GCA_903798255.1 Fraxinus quadrangulata | reverse complement strand
CCACCGCCACACCAACAAACAAACCCAAAACCACCTCATCGTCATCGCAGATCCACCCCCACCTGCACCAATCACCTATAGCACTTCCATCATCACCAAATTGTAGTAGTGCTCCTTATGCACGAAACCAATCACAATTTTTTCTTCCCAGGATCTCCATCGGGCAACGGCCCCACGTCGCAGATCCACCACCACCTACAAAGGTGCACATGTGCTGTAGGCAGTGTCGACACGCAGTACCCCTAACGACGGAGCTATGGTTTGGGCAGAGAGGGGAATGAGAGACGGTAGGGAGAGAAAGTGAGAGAAATGAAATGGATTAATGTAGGGTTTGGATATATTTAGGGTTATATATATGAAATAAAATACCTGATTTTTGAATAGATAAACTGATTTTTGAATAGATAAACCTTAAACCCGATTTTTTAAAATTCACAATTAAAAACCTGGTTTTTGGTAATTTTCCCTTGTCTTATTGCAACAAAATAATCCCTCCTCATCTTGTGATCCGAACACATGATCCTAACTTTGATACCACTTTAAGGATCAAATTTCAATTTTTTCATTTAAAAATAAATTGATGTTCATTGATGATAGGCTAAACATTTTATGATATTAGATCAATATCATTTCCATGACACATCCCATGAACTAAAGAGCGGCCTTGTTACACCCCCAACTGGTGTTTTCTATTTTTCTTTTAATTTTTAACAGAAAAATAAAAAATTTAACAAAATTAGAAAAAATTAAGAAACTTTTGATGCAAGCCTTGACTAAAAATTGAATAATTTTTTTTTAATGTGGGCTTCAACTGACAATTAATTTAATTGCGCATCAAATAAAACAAATTAATTTAGTTATAAACATTTTTCTTAAGATATAAAACGAAGTACCTCCTCACAATAATTTTAACTACACACTCCTAAATACATTTTTTTACAAAATTTATTCTGAGGTATATGTCCAAAACATTATCCGCTCCACAGGCAACGTATAAAGGTGAAATGTCGTTGATATTACGCCATTTTCTTTACACAATACACTATGGACCCCAACAAAAAGTGAATTAAATATTGGCCTACTATATAACGCGCGTTTTTCATCGAAATCCCTTCCCCCCTTCCTCAGGATTGGCACAGGATTCTGCTAATCTTTGCAAATTTCGTCGCCCTCTCAAAATTCCTCTTCATAATCAGGTACCCTTCTTCTCATACTATCCATATATATTATGTAATCTTATTGATGTGATGTCTCGTGAAGAAGTGAATTTGGGGGAGAGGGTTGATTTTGTGTTTTGAAGGAGTTGGGATTAAATCATTGGATTTGAGGGGTTGATTTACTTTCTGGGAGATTGGATTTGTTATATGTTTTGAGGGTTTTTTATTTTTATGATGTTCTTTGTTTTTACGAGGATCTGCTGTGCTGTTGTTGTGATAGGTTAGGGTTTTGCTTTGAAGGTGAAAAAGGTTAATTTATGGCTTCCAAACGGATATTGAAGGAGCTCAAGGATTTGCAGAAGGACCCTCCTACATCATGCAGCGCTGGTATTTCTTCCCCGTTTTGTGCATAAAGTTTTGGTTTAAGTACAGCAAAATGTCTGAGCTGTAAAATGTCAAAAAAGATATTCTAAAGAGCTTATAGTTTATTTGGTTTGTGACTGTTGACTTATCTGTTTCTTTATTTATTTATTGTGCCTGGTACTATTGATACAGCTACTTAATTGCACAACATCAAGTAAATTTTGTACAGTTTGGAATCAGAGGATTTATCTAATAATGTGCTATCTGCTTAAGTTTCCAAGGTTGTGGATACTAGTTTTCTATGATTTGTCATAACGTTGCATTGAAGTGAGTAAAAGAAAAGCCCTGAAATTGTACAAATCAGGTCAAAAATAAATTGGAGAATTCCGAAAACTCTACTTTTGGTTGCTAGATTGAGAGTAGTAGTTGGTGGCTCTTAACAATATATTGAACGGTACTTTTCGATAAACAGATGAACAGTAAAAAGAATTGTAGCTTTCAAGAACCGTTGAAAAAATAGGGAAGTCTTCAAAATAACAAAATGGAGATTTCATAACTTAAACTATTAGTTGTTAAAAAGTAAATGAATTATTTGACACCTAAAATAAGTATATATTTTTGAGGATTATTCAATCAAATCTTCATCATATCTCCTGAAATTTTTTAACTTTTCTTCTTATGGTAGACTGGCAGTGTCAATTTTCGATTGACTCTTGGGTTCATTGTGTAGACCTGTGTAGTTATGCTTACGAATTCTTAATCCTCCACTCAGCATAACTTTACATAACCATCTTTTCTTATTTTGATCTCATCCAACTTTTTGGTGTTGGACATTTGATCTACAACCTGCAATGAAGCATTTTTCTTGGCATTACTGCTGGTGTTTCACTTGTGGGTCCAAAAGCTATCCTTTACATGCACGTGCTGGTGTCATATTGCTAATTAAACTGGGAAACTGTGGATTGCTGCAGTTTTGACAATGTCACATTTTATTACATTGTTGAATTCATGGGCTTAATTCATGTGATTTCGTGCATATTGGTGTTTTTATGCACATCTTTTTTGGTATATATGCTTGTTACTTTCTATGAATTTTCTTTAGTAATTGCCTTCAATGTAAGTCCATATATTAACCCCATCATGTAAATCATTATTGCAGGTCCTGTAGCAGAAGATATGTTCCACTGGCAAGCGACAATTATGGGACCTTCTGATAGCCCTTATGCTGGAGGTGTATTTTTAGTTTCTATTCATTTTCCTCCTGATTACCCTTTTAAGCCACCAAAGGTATACTTCAACTCTTTGCTGTAGCTTGTTACATTTTATAATTATTCAGTTGTTGATCCACAATGACATGGAACTAGCTGGTAGGATGCTCTGGAAATGTACTTCAAAGGCTGATTGTTTTGTCGTTTTCAGACCTATGAAAATTTATAATTTCTGTTCTCCGTCATTTTATCATTCTTCTTATTCTGCTATGTCCTGTAAACTGTTTGCTTGCTTTGCGAATTCATCCTCTTTCTCAGGAAGTATATTTCTCTACTGCTGTGGAATGTTATGATAGTGTCCTTATTGTGACATGACATTTGTATATTGAGAACTCTGACTGTAAATTTGTGCCTGTATCGAACTACATAAGTGTACATAGAAGCACTGGGAAAAAAGAGGGACTGAATTTCTCATTTTGTGTCTTCTGTATAATGATTGTGTTGCAGACTAAACATGTTATGTTTTCTTTGCTTGTTGGAAGTGGGTTTTTCTTGGGTTTGATAGCATATTCTTGATACCCTTTGGTTCCTACGTTTGTGAGTTGCCAAGCGATCTCAAAATTTAATTCGTTCATTGTTTTAGGTTGCATTTAGGACAAAAGTCTTCCATCCTAACATCAATAGCAACGGAAGCATTTGCCTTGATATTCTGAAAGAACAGTGGAGCCCAGCATTGACCATATCTAAGGTATGTCATTTTGTGGGTGGCATCCACAGGCTGGCCATACATGTACAAACATGGTTTGAAATGACTTGTTTTCTAAATCAATTTGCTCTTGACCATGCACGGAACAGTTCATTACCTAAAAGTGATTTTTTGGTGGTTGGTTCTTTACATCTTTATATACAATGTTTGGAGTTATTGACTTTTTTCCTTTTGTTGTGCACGACCATAACCTGTCATTCTACAATACCCAACCATTACCATCTATGTTTTGTATCGTTATCTTTGCATTTTTGTTTTAGTATGCAAGTCATTTAGGTTTTGTTTTACATAGTTGTGATAATTCTCACTAAGAGAAGAGAGGGGAATGGAATTTCTGGATTCTCCACTTCCTGCAGTTGATTAATTCCTTAATTTTCATGCATTGGCTTGGGCGATTTGATTCTTATTTGATGTGTAGTAAAATATCTTCTTTTTCCCAGATAGATGAGTATCCCTTCTGCAAATAATGGTGGAAAATGATCTTGTTTAGATTAGATTGTTAATCTTCTTAGTATCAAACACATGCAAGTTGTGAGTTGACTCTTGTGTAGGAGAATATGTAGAAAATGAAATGAACTCAAGGATTTGCACCAGGAGATCTACACATCCAATCCATAAATAGAATATTTAATTAGATAGGAGATAATACAATCTGGATAACTTTGTTTCTGGTGTACCATTTTAGTATCAACTGTTATTTCTGCCACTATAAAGGTTAATTATAACTCAAATACATTATTTTATTTGTGTTACTCACTTAGTCATGGAGAATGAGGTTTTTCACATTTTGTATTATTCTTTCCCTCTTTATTTGTTTTCTTTAGTTATTTTTCAGTTAATGAAGACATTAATCTGATATGCATCTTTCTATATTTCTGAAAACTTTGATGGTAGGTCTTGCTGTCTATCTGTTCCTTGTTGACGGACCCAAATCCCGATGATCCTCTCGTGCCAGAAATTGCTCATATGTACAAGACGGACAAGGCCAAGTACGAGTCTACTGCTCGCAGCTGGACACAGAAATATGCTATGGGATGACATTCAAAAGTTGGCATGTCTGAAAAACTAAAGTGACAGAAATGATATCTGTTATGCTTTTGTTGAATAAATTGTCAATCTTTGATTGAGACTGGCCATGAACTTCATCTCTTAATTTGTGAATTTACATGTCAATATCATTAAGAAGTGAAAACTGTAATGTAATGCAACTTGTAGTGTTCAAGATGGTTTCTTTGATGAATTCATTTTTAATTTTCAATGAATTTCATATTGTTTAATTTAATAGGCAAGAGGACAGGTCCTATGTGTGAATCGGTCCACTTTGGAAACATGGATTAGCCTCCTTGCACCATTATTAAGGGTTTGTTTGGCATAGTTTTTGCTTTTGTTTCAGTGTTTCCTCTAGAACTCTTTAACCAGAGAAAACACTTTCAAATTATCATAATAATTTCTAAGGTTTTTCTTGACTTCGTTCGGAGCAATATAGGGGTGTCAATTTGGCTTGGGTGGCCGGTGGGGGTGGCTGGTGGTTCTGCTTGGGAAAAGCCTGAGTTTGTGTGAGCTGAGCCCCATTTTGGGGCATTAGCTCTAGGCCGGGCCATTTTCGGCCTGTGACTAGTTGAGTCTAAGAAAAAAAATAAAAAAAATAAAATGAAAGACGTATGTCTGCGTCAACATGTAGTTGCTTGTGTTAACATGTAGCTGTCTTTTAAAAAATTGAATTGTGAGCCGATTCAGCTTGTGTTGGCCCAACTTGGCTCGATAAAGCCCGAGCTGAAAACTTGGATCGAGCTTGGGTTTTTTGGCAGAGCAAAATTTCAATTCGGCTAGGACTAAAAAAAGTCCGAATCATTTTTACTTGAGTTTCAATTAGATTCGTTGACATTTCTAGTCATATGAGGTGAAAATTTCATGTATGATTTTGTGGAGTGATTGCTACTATAGTTGTTTGGAACCCACAAATCTTTCTTAATAGGATTCAGAATTTCTTTGAAAATGTTCTTGATTTCATTCAATGGGTTCAAAAGTAAGTTCTTAAATTCAAAAGTAACTTTTAGTTGTTCAAAAATTTTATCAAACGAGTCCTAATCAGTGCACAACCTCTTTGGGTGTTCAAACCTTCACTTGCACTTTGTATTACGTACACAAAGGTGTAAAAATTTGTAGGGTTATTCGGTATGTTAAGGCATGGCCAACATGGCTTGGGCTGTTTATTGGGCCTCCACTCCCAAAGTTGGGCCATGGTGGCCTGTCATATGGTCCTAGCCTTGCCATGATTGTGCTAGGCATACCTCTCAATATTTTTCTGAAGAAAGAAAATTGAGTGCTTAAGGCCATTATACAACTTTGGGACTTTACCTAATACGACTTGATTTACGCCTTCAAATATTTTATATGATATCCAATGATTTTTGAATGTTCATACACTGATTGCTGGGTTAGATTCAGCGCAAGATTCATGTCTATGTGGTGCTCAGCCTTCTGGCTGAAAATGGATGTGAAATTAAAATATTTCTATGGTAATGCCCAAGTGGGATCCAATTGTCCTAATCAGAATATTCCAGGCCAAGTGTGCAAGTTAGGTCTTTGAAGAAATAGACTTTTAATCAATTAGAATTATGATGTTGATGACATATTTGAAACTAATGCCGGTCCCAAGCCTAGGACTTTTTATAATCAATCTCGAACTTAATGGAATAGTTATCTCGATCACAAATTCAAGCGTTTCAGACGAGATAAGAGTTTGATTGGCTGAGTTCGATATAGGAAACGGATTCTTTTTGTAGATTACGTTTTCTCTTAT
Source organism: Fraxinus quadrangulata (assembly GCA_903798255.1). NCBI lineage: Eukaryota > Viridiplantae > Streptophyta > Magnoliopsida > Lamiales > Oleaceae > Fraxinus > Fraxinus quadrangulata. The sequence goes on along the minus strand of CAIGRB010129542.1, from coordinate 35,886 downwards.
TTGAAAGCACTTCTGTTCTTGTAAAACTATTTTGAAAATTTTACTCGAATCAGGTTCTTGAACAAAATATAAACACGATGCATGTGCTCTCCCGAAGAGGTCTTAGTAGGGTAGGTGATTACTGATTATGATTAATAAATTGAGTACTATAATTATGGGAAGACATTAGTACAAAAATAATTAAGACTTGGTTGACAAGCAATATAAGTGTCCCGGTTCTACTGTATTATTGCTCACGTGCCCCCCATGGGGTCTCCATCCTTTGCTGCTTCTTCAAGTTAGTAGCCAACCTTTTCTTACTTTTCAACATCTCTAGTTGCTCTTTTGGATTTATTTGAAAAGTTGAAATTGTTGTCGTTTTCCATTAACTAATTTTCAATTTTATCCACTCAAAGAAAGACATTAAGCTTATGTTTGGTTTAGATAAAAATAAATCATTTTTTAAGTTAATTTTAATAAAATTTAATGAAATATATGATTGAAAAGTTAATAAAAAATATGAATTTTATAAATTATATAATTAAAAATAAATTATATAAAATGAAGACCAAACAGAAACTTAATAATCAATGAGTGTGTAAGATGGGTGATGTAAAAAATAACAATTTACAATCGTGATTATTTATTATGCTATAACGAGTTATGGATAATCGATAATACTTATCTATATGCAAACTCGTAGTATGTGATGAATTGATGGTACATCATTAGTCGAATGAGTTACTGTATAAAGTATCAAATTATAAACCCTTTTATAAAATGAAAAAAGTGTTAAATTAATATACAAAAAATTCTTAGTTCTTAAACCACGAGATCCGTGTGCATTTTCCTTGAGAGCTTGATAGAATACAAGGAGCATCGATGGTTTTTTTTTTTTTAAAAAAAGCTATTTTTTCATCCAACAGTTTTCTGCCAACACGCTTTCGACAACAAGGGTGGTAAAAAATGATGTGCAAATGGTAAAATCCTTTTTCTTATACCTTGTTGGTTGGGTTAACTTAGGTGAATTGTATAAAGATTAATAATTTTAAAAGAAAAAAAATTAAAATTTTGTATACCTTTTATTAAGTTAAATGAGGTCCTTATGTAGAATTAAGTTTACCCATAGAGGACGTTTTCTAAGTTAGCATCCCTAATTAAGTGTATATATTTCTGTTCTTTGGTCATTGTCAAAGTCTTGAATGTATTCGATGGTTTAGATTAGACAACAGGAAATTTTCTAAACCTCGGTCAAAGTCTTGAATGTATGCGATGTTGTCCATTAACTAATTTTCAATTTTATCCACTCAAAGAAGAGAAATGATATTTGTACACCGGAGTTGACGTCAACTCCGGTGTACAAGTAGCACGCCCCTCAAAGAAAGACATTAAACTTATGTTTATTCAGATAAAAAATCAATTTTGTTGTAAATTTTAATAAAATTTAATGAAATATATGATTGAAAGGTTAATAAAAAATATGGGTCTTATAAATTATGTGGTTAAAAATAAATTACATGAAATGAAGACCAAACAGAAGCTTAATATGTGCACTTGACTACCTTAGTTTGCACAACATAATCAATGTGTGCAAGACAGGTGAATTGTAAAAAATAACAATTTACAATCATGATTATTTATTATGCTTGCTATAACGAGTTATAGATAATCGATAATATTTATATATATGCAAACTCGTAGTATGTGATGAATTGATGGTACATCATTAGTCGAATGAGTTATTGTATAAAGTATTAAATTATAAACCCTTTTATAAAATGAAAAAAAAAAGTGTTAAATTAATATACAAAAATATCTTAGTTCTTAAACCTTGAGATTTGTTTGCATTTTCTTTGACCACTCGATAGAATACAAGGAGCATCGACCGTTAAAAAAAAAAAAACTATTTTTTCATCCAATAATTTTCTGCCAACACGCTTTCGACAACAAGGGTGGCAAAAAAAATGATGTGCGAATCGCAAATCCTTTTTCTTATACCTTGTTGGGCTAACTTAGGTGAATTGTATAAAGATCAATAATTTTAAAAGAACAAAACTAAAACTTTTGTCTTCCGTTTATTAAGTTATATATGTAGAATTAAGTTTTTACCCATATTGGACGTTTTCTAAGCTTGCATCCCTAATTAAGTGTATGTTTTTTTATTCTTTGGTCATTGTCAAAGTCTTGTATGTATTCGATGGTTTAGATTAGACAAGGTGAGTCGGGTCTGTTCCACAGGAAATTTTCTAAACCTCAGTCAAGGTGAGTCAGGCCGGGTTCCGTAGGAACTTTCCTAAACCACGCTTTCACATTAATTACAAGAATTGCTTCTTGATTTTTTCCAACTATCTTCGTGATGGCGAAATAAAACATTATGGCACCAAGCATGTAGGTTATAACGGTATTGCAAGCCTAAGCCGGATCGACTGACTTACTTGGCTTCTCTACTCTTTCAAACCCCTCAATCGAGTCTGCGAAATTTGCCTCTTTTTTTTTTCGTACCAAGAAAATTGGGGAAAAAAAAAAAAGTCTTGAGAAGGTCTTCGTCATATTTTTCCAATTTAGCTGTCAATATCAACTAGTAGCTAATAAATTGGTGTAAAGATCAAATATAGAGTTGAACCTCGAATCGTATTGGACTGAACCGGACCTGAAACGAACTGAATTGAACCGAATCGAACGATTCTTCTTAAATTAAATACCCGAACGAGTATCTAAATCGAGAACTGACGGATTCGGTTCGGTTCTCGATTCTATACCAATAACCTAATCTCCCTAATTTTTTTAATTTTTTTTATCTTAAATAAGTCAAAATATTTTATTTTATTTTTTTTCAAAAATGAATTTGCTAACCAATTAATTTAGCTCAAACCTAAAATATGATTTTACTATTTTCAATTTTCAACCAAGCCCAACTTAATCAAATTGATCTAAATTTTACCAAAATCTCTTATTCTACAGTAGTGTCGTTTCTGCCGTTCTATTATCGTGAACTCGTTATCTTTCTCTTCTTGTGATTTTAACAGTCAAATATATGAAGAACTCAACAAAGAAATATGCAAAATATATCATCAGATTGGATTACGTTATTTTATAAGAGTTAAGATTGAACATATCATAGTCGAATTAATGTAACATTGTCGTAAACATTGTCGTAAATATAAAAAAAATTAATTGTTGAACGGAACCCGAGAACCGAATGAAATGAAACCCGAACGGTTTCATAATTAAATTTGGACATAACTGTTCCACTTACTAAATAACTGAAAATTTCGATTCGATTCAATTCTCTTCAGAACCGAGCCGGATCATGTCTAGCCCTAATCAAATATAGATAAAATGTTATGTAGTACGGAATTAGAGTATCTATAAGGGTGCATTGATTGTCAATGTTTTTTATGAAAAATATGTTTTTCACTTAATTTCTTATTTTTATGTTGTTTGATTGATAATTTTTTCCGCATAATATATTTTTCTGCTTTTGGTTACGTGATCATATTTTCCCTGAAAATAAAGAAAATATTTTCTTTAGGGAGATGTTTTTATTTTTCGGGTAATTCACACCCCCTCTCTTTCTCATCTACCCACCAATAAAAAATGAATAAGTATAATATTTTATAAATTGAAAATGTTATGTAGTGCGGAATTAGAGTATCTAAAAGGGTGCATTGATTGTCAATGTTTTTCATGAAAAATGTGTTTTTTCACTTAATTTCTTATTTTTGTATTGTTTGATTGATAATTTTTTCCACATAATATATTTTCCTACTTTTGGTTACGTGACCATATTTTCTCTGAAAATAAAGAAAGTATTTTCTTTAGGGAGATGTTTTTGTTTTTCAGGTAATTCCCTCTCTCTCTCTCTCTCTCTCTCTCTCATCTAGTCCCTCTTTATCATCTACCCATCAATAAAAATGGACAAATATAATATTTTATAAATTGAAAACTAAATCAATCAAGCACATTTAATTAATAATTTCTATACAAATAAATTTTAAGCAATTGAATTGTTTAGAATTTATTTTCTTTTCATGCAAATTTCATGTTAGCAATCAAACGGACCCTAAGAGACTCTATAAATACAATATATTTTCTATTTTAGAGAGTCAACATCTAAAAATAAGTTTCAACATACTCTATTTTAACTTTTTAAAATAAGAAAAATTGGCAGAGTCGAACTCACTATTTATTCTTGTTTTATAGTGATTATATTTAATAAACTACAAATTTCAATATCCTACTTTTAAAATCATTCAAATTATATTTGGATTGATTGACCACCAACATATACAAAAAGATGTTAAACGATTGATGAGATATCAATAAATATTTTTTGAAAAGAACAAAATAAAAGGCAAAAATAGATAGCATTTGTTGGAGTGTATAAAAAAATTTACTTCCTAAATTTAATTATATTTCCTTTCAAATAAATAGCCTCTTAAAAATACTCATAGATTTCATATCAACAAAAAAAAAAAGAGTTTATCTGTTATCAAAATTCAAAGCTTTGACATGGTGAAGCTTTCTTAAACTCGTAATTCTGGATAAAATTTCTAGTAATTCGAGAGTATGAAACTTAGTTATTATTTAAGCGACACGTGTATATTTATTTATTTTTAATTTTAATTAAAAATGAGTATTCCATACTGAATACTATCAAGGGACATAATTTCCCCCTTGTTGGGAGGAGTTCACAATGATTAGCTTACGAATCAACAAAATATTTGCGCAAAAGTAACAAAAAACCGAACTAAAAATAATAAGAATCAATAAACTGCAAACTCCAACAGAAATCAAACTTAGGAAACTGAAATGTGAAGAACCATAAAGTGTAAAATAGACTTTATCTTCTATTAAAGTCTACATGCCAAAGATTTATACAATCAGCGTCTCAATCTTTTAGAATAACCACAGTTATTACTCGAATCAAGCCCCAAGGTAAGGGTTACAAAGGATAACACTCAGACAATACAAATATTTCACGATTAAGACCTCTCTTCAACAGTATCAAATCGATTCACACAAGAACCAACCCTCAAACAATGAAATCACACAAGATAACAAGCTATTGAGAGAAAATCAGAAATCAAATGAGAATGTTTGATTTCTACAGTGAAGAAGAGTGGAAACCTGAAGAACGGCACAGAAGATGAGAGAAAATAGAAGAGTCTCGAAGCCAAATTGAATCCTCAAACCTTAGAAGTTCGTTTAATATGAGTCACATAAGATCGCCAATCCAACGATGTAGGAGGTGACACTTGGCGACATCATGAGGCTTCAAAACAGGTAAGTGTAATTACGATTTCAAGCATCTTCACAAAACACGTTTTTGCACAAAAAACAAAACAGATCATCAAGCTGGGCCAACTCATTTAGCCCAATGGCCATTTGCATCATTGTGCCAAAATCCCTTCATACTCCACCTTGGTACAATGATTCTCATTCATCAGTGGCTATTCATCAATAACAGATAGTATCAACACATATTGCAGCATCCACAGATCAGCAAGGAGCAACATTCAGCAAGGTCAAGCAATCCAGGAATTTGTTTAAGGGTAGCACTTTAGTACCTACATCAACAGGGTTATAACTAGTAGATATCTTTTCAAGTTTCACAACACCTTGTGAAATAATATCTCTAATAAAATGAAATCTAACATCAACATGCTTAGATCTATTGTACAAAACAGGATTTCTACTTAAATGAATTTCAGATTGACCATCGGAATAAAGAATAACATTTTTTACAAAACCAAATTCATTAAGTAACCATTTTAACCAAATTCATTCTTTGATTGCATCGGTGGCTGCAATGTATTCAGCCTCAGTTGAAGATAAAGCCACAATCTTTTGAAGCTGAGATTTCCAGCTTATGCAAGAATTACACAAAGTATACATGTATGAAGAAGTAGATTTTTTGTTATCTCTATCACCTGCATAATCAGAATCAGTAAACTCTTTTAAAATAACACTTTCAGCTTATTTTCTAAACCGAATCCCCAAGTTTGAGGTTCCTTAATGTACCTAAGAAGCCATTTCATAACTTCCCAATGTGTTCCACACCTGGATTTGAAATATATCTACTCAAAACACTTATAGAATATACTAAATCTTGTCTAGAATACACCATGAGATACATTACAGACCCAACTGCATTAAGATAAGGCAGTTGTGCCTCTTTCAAACTCTTCTTTAGTTTTAGGACATAAATCATTAGATAGTTTAAAATGATTAGCCAAGGAGACACTAACACTTTTGGATTCAGTCATAGAAAATTTGCTAAGTAATTTCAAAATATAGGATTTTTGATCAAGGCTTAGTGTGCCTTCTTTCCTATCTCTCTTAACTTCCATACCTAAAATTTTTCTAACCGGACCTAAGTTCTTCATTTCAAATTCAGATTTTAGTTTGTCTTTAATTTCTTCAATCTCCTTTATGTCATGACTTACTAATATCATGTCATCCACATAAAGAAGTAGGTAAAGTGAATTAGCACCACATTTACCCTTGCAATAAAAACAAGTATCAGAGTTACTTCTCTTAAACCCAAGTCCAAGCACAAAATTGTCAAAATTTTTATACCATCGTCTTGGAACCTGTTTTAAGCCATATAGAGCTTTCTTAAGAAGGCATACTAAGTTAATTTTCTTGTTTGCTTCAAATCCTCTAGTTTGTTTCATATAAATGGTTTCATCTAAATCTCCATTTAGAAAAGTAATTTTTTCATCTAATTGGTCTAACTCCCAGTTAAATTGAGTGACCAAACCAAGAATGACTCTAACTATAGTAAATTTTACTATAGGTGAATTTTTTTTATTGAAATCTACTCCTTCTTTTTGAGTAAAACCATTTGCTACCAAACGAGCTTTATATCTGATATCATTCTCACTTTGTTCACCCTTTTTTATTTTAAAAATCCATTTACAATCCACAATCCTCTTACCCTCCGATTTTTTTTTACCAAAACTCATGTCTTTTTTTTGTAAAGAGACACCATTTCATCTTGCATGGCTGCAAGCCAATTTTTGGAATCTTTGCTACAAAAAACATTTTCATGGGTTTA
>CAIGRB010129542.1:4573-20263 GCA_903798255.1 Fraxinus quadrangulata | reverse complement strand
GGGGGGGGGGGGGAGAGAGAGACGCTTGTTTGGTGAAATTAATAGAATGATCATTTTACATATAAATGTTTATTAGAGGGTGTTTCACCACATTATTTTAGAATAATATATTTTAAAATAATAAATTGATAGAAAATATGTGGTTGAAAAAGAAGAAAAAATTATTGATGTGATGAAAAATATTATTTTATTGAAAAAGTGTAGTTGAAAATGAATAGAATAATGAAAATGACAATTTTAATATAGTTCGAACATGGACTTATACTCTCTTTTGTTTATAAAAATTGTACTTGTATGTACAAATTTTGAGGCAAATCTCAAAATGTTATAAAAAACGATTCATTTTTTGGAGATGGTTGATCGGAGGTTTCTTTTCTATCTTCTAGAACTTTCCCTCTTTTGCTTCCAAAAGTCTGTGGTCCAACTTGACTTCCAAGTAGGCTTGGGATGGATGCTAATATTATTGATCACTAAGCTGCGGTAGAGCTTCATTTTCTAATAATTCCCTGCAATGTGGAGAGTAGATATCTTCTACTACCATCTTGAACAAATGAGAGTAAAGGCTTAGAGAACTTAATGCTTTAGTTAAAAGATTTGTAATGTGCAATCTGCTACTAACATGTGCAGTGACTACACTCCCATTTTGAATCTCGTCTCGCACAATATGACAATCAAGCTCAGCATGCTTGATTTTCTCGTGAAAGATAGGGTTTGATGCTATATGGAGCACAACCTTGTTAACACATAACATAGTTGCTGGTTACAGGTGTTTGATCTGCAAATCACATAGCGGATATCTTATCCAAGTTAGTTCACAACACAGATTTGCCATTGCTCGGTATTCTGATTCTACAGAAGATCTGGACACAACTCCTTGTTTTTTAGATTTTCAAGACACTAAAGAAGATCCAATGAACACACAATAACTAGAAGCAGATCTCCTTGTATCTTCGCGTGCTTCCCAATCTGAATCACAATAACCTGTTAATTGTAGGTCTGTGTGAGTAGGATAAAATAAGCCATGCCATGGAGTCCTTTTGATGTACCTTAAGACCTCGTGAGCTGCATTAAGATGAGATAATATATGGTTGTCCATGAATTGTCTTAACAATTGTACTGAGTAAGACATATCGGGTCTTGTTATGGTTAAATACAATAGCCCCCAATCAGTTTTCTATAAATTGATGGATCAGAGAGACGATCACCTTGGTCTTTAGAAAGCTTGAGATTTTGATCAAGTGGGACTTGAGTTGGCGTTGCACCAATTTTACCTAAATATGCCAAAACATCAAGTGCATATTTTCTTTGACATATATGAATGCCTCTGTCAGACCTTGCTACTTCAATTCCAAGGAAGTATTTCAATTGTCCCAAGTCCTTGATTTTGAACTTAACATGAAGAGAAGCTTTGAGAGTGTTAATAGAACTCGTGCAACTGGTGGCCACTATAATATCATATGACATAATGCTAAATAGCCAAATACAAAATGTTAGATCACCATTATGGCTCTGATATCATATAAGAAGAAAAATGGAAAGATGAATCAAACAGATGAAGTTTGACTGTGAGAGCATTTCTTTGATTGCATTAATTCTAGTGTGTTTTTCTATGTACAATTCCACTACTATATATAAAATACAAAAGAATATTGCCTCACCAACTCTATACAACTCACCATACAAAATGGATCTCTGCAAAACTAATTCCGCTGAAATAACATAATGCTAAATAGCCAGTATATTCCATAGGCTTCTCTTCTATCTTCTAGAACTTTCCCTTCTTTTGCTTCCAAAAGTTTGTTGTCCAACTTGTCATCTAGGTGGCTTGAGATGGATGCTGATATTGTTAATCACTAAGTTGCAGTTGAGCTTCATTTTCTAATAAATTGTCTTTATTAATTTAGTTGTCTAGCAAATCTATAAGTCAAGATAGCTTCACATTTCCTGCGAAAAGTGAATATTCTCTCGAAAACTTTTAATGTCTCGAAGTTGTGCACCTACCAGTAATAGTTAAGTTTTTATGACAAATTGTATTATTAAGGTTGTTTTTTTATAGTTTCATTTAAAAGTGATCATTTTGCTAATTTCTACAAAAAGTTGTCATTTATTAGAAATGTCGCTTTGCAGTCCCCACTTAGCCCCTTTTTTATTAGATTTTTATGTAAGTTAATGAAATGTGTATTTGAAAATTTGATAAAAGTTATGTTTTTCATGAAATATGTGGTTAAAAATGAGTTTGAAAAAAACGAACATTAAGAAATAAAGGCCAAACATAGGCTTAGTGATATTTCCCTTCATATTCATCAAGTATTCTAATTTGTACTTTAGTTGTTTTTCACTTTGTTTAAGGACTTTAAAATTATTAATGTTCGTTTCTCGATTTTATATGCTTTAACAATCAATAAAGACTCACTTTAATACCCTATCTTACACAATCACGGTCGAAAAAAATTAGATAGACGTGCATAATTAATTTTTATTGGACGAGCAGAGCACAATTACAATTTTTGGTGAGATGGATCTACCATAACCAAAAAAATTTTAAGTCTACACAATAGAGTGAACATTGTTGAGTTCTATGCATTATGGAGTCTGAAAGATTCATCACAAAATTCAAAACATGTTTCTATTTGCCTTCTCTATGTGAACGAATCCCTCCCAAAGTTCTCTTTCACTAATACTATGATTTTTTAGAGTTTAACGTATTACAACGTTGCTTGTTCAAAAACTATGACATATTATACGTCTTTTATTTCTTTAACTCTAATATTATGAAGTCCATTTTACCGTCAATGCTATAATCGTATGTCTCGACTCTCTTATGTTAAAATGAACTAGAATTAAAAACGACAATGCTCAATACCCATTGGGATGCCATTACTTCAATGGTTAGTTCACTAATTACGAATATTTCAGGCACGTCATTGTGGAGGGTTATTTGTTTTACAAAATGAAAGTAGAATTTTGGGTACGGTATATCTCTTGCTAGAAGTAACCCAAATTCACAAGTAACGAGTGAGAATAAAAAACTATATGATCCCGTTCCGTACAATTTGTAACTCATACAATAATATTACTTTATCGAGTATCCTATTTATTCCAATCTAACATATTATAAACGAGATATTTTCATGTAAGTTGAAACATCATATTCCACGCTACCATGGATTTGATCGACATTCCAACGATATTCATAGAACCAACGCTGTTGGTTTGGATATGGATGGAGGAAGATTCGCTTAAAGGTAAAGAAGAGTCCACCTTGTTTGGACACTGTTAATTGAAAATCTCAAAGCGACAAGCTACCGGCGGCTGGAGTAGAGTGCAATAGTTCCTAATTAAAAGTGGATTTGCAAAGAAAGTGGCCCATATGAATGAGAGAGGGGAAATTATTATTGGATTTGATGGGTCCTATTTTTCTATGGTTGGCGACCTAATAGATATCAAAGTAAATGGCCATCGAAATCCCTATGCCACGATAGCCGCCTTTCACTACCACTATAGTAGTCTCACTTATAATTTCATTGGAATGAGTAACTTGATTTGACGTGAGAACGACGTTTAACGACTTTTTTTTTAATGAATCGTATATTCAAATTTCGTCCGACTAATCTTGAGAAGTGACGGCCTTCCCCCGATTCGGTACCCGGGTTAATTCGAATGCGGTCACAACTTATACACACTTGGACCGGACATTCGACGATATTTTTTTTAATGACCTATTATTGAAAGAATAAGGGGTTATTTGATAAAAATTTTAGCATTTTTTTTATGAAAAGCTTGCTTGTTAAGGATTTTTAAGGGAAAAATAATTTTTTTGAAAAATATGTGGATGAAAGGTGCAAAAAAAATAGTGAATTCCATTATTTGAAAAATATGGTTGTAAATATTTTTGCAGAGAAATTACTTTTAAAATTTTGGACAAACAAGATCGAAACGCATCCTTGAAAAGTTGGTAAGGCTCCGATTTTATGAAATGTGTGATTAAATTGAAGATAGATTAGTTAAATAGTCAATATCATTTTAGTAGAGTCCTATCAACACAAACACCAAAAAAAAAGAAGAAATCATCTTCGAATTTTGTGGAGTTTTGCTTATTTATCACGGGTAACATGTTTTATTGGATTGAATACGACAACTAAATACATGAACGGGCCTGAAATATGAGTTTTCAACTTGTGTCATCATTATGGGGAACTTTAGAAATATTTTAATATAGACTTTTAAAGAATATTTAAAACTTTTCCAAGATTTTAAGCGTCAAATATTATTTAAAATATTTTTATAAATTCTCCATGATCTGAAATTTAAGTAGAAAGTACAAAAAAATTTATATAATTTTTTTATATAAACTTATATATATATAAAATAATAATGTTATTCATTTCCAATATATATTATCTTCTTTGAGTCGCTTTTGCATTATCCGATAAAATTGGAATACATTTTTAGTAATTGAATAATATGAGAAAAGTGCAACCACTGACACATGGACAAGAGATTATCTTATCTCCATTATAAATAAATAAGATTATTTTAAAAAAAAAATTTCGATCGACATGAAACATAAGTTAAATATAAGTCGGGTTTTCCAAGTCCTTATAGATGGTAACCCTTGTTTGGTAAGATTAAAATTAATTTTAAGTAGATTTTAATAAAAATTGAGGAAATATATATTATTAAAAAGTCGTGAAATTTAATGAAATATGTGATAAAAAATTATTCATTAATTTTTAAATATAAGCCGGGCACGTCGATACTAATTACGCTATAGTATCAAAAGGCTTTTGTGGACACTAGAGCTTGGGCCGGATTCCTGATACAGCCCATATCAATGGATTTTAGATAAACAAATCTAAGCCCAGTCCACCATTTTGTGGACACAACCATAGTATTCTGTACGCACAACAAAACTGTGATATCACCCGCCGGGTTACGATTTTAACAGCGATACAATTTTTATGTTAATGTTATCTTGCGAGATATCGAAGTTGATTTGCATTTTTGAATTTCTGTTGCAGATCTAAGTACAATCATGGCTGAGGAGGAAAATCCAAACGAAGTTAAGGAGGAGGCGGGAGATGTAAGTTTCTATCTTATGTTCTAGTTTTATGATGCTATATCTGCATTGTCTTGTTCACAGTAGAACTTGTATACTTGTATTTCTTTTTAGATGCGGTGGTAGTGACAGTATTTGTAAATTACTGCTGATACTAGTAAAGGTTTATACTCTTGGTGACGTGGACGTGCAAAAATTGGGGATGGCATGTTAGCTATTTGAATTGATTGTGTATGTTGCTGTATATGAATAATGTGATTAACCTATTTAGTCGGGGGACAACATATACTTCTGTGTGCTAGTTGCGTTAAGCAGCATCAGAATACGAAAATTATGCGAATCAAATTTAGTGAGTTGCGAAATGGAAAATAATTGCATGTATTTTATTCTTTTGAATTTTAAAATTTATTACTGGCTGCAACGAGCGAAGTAATGAGATTGGGTAGGGTAAAAGAGATTTTGGACACTTTGATTTGTTTGGTTTCTTGTGAGTTCAGTATGCTGAAGAACCTTTTTTTTTTCCTAGATTGGATCTTGGACTAAGTTGTTAAAAGTGCAGGTCCCTCTGTATTCTAAGAGAAAATTCATTCTTACAATCCCCATGGCATTTGAATAATTCCAAGGACTACTTCAATTGTTTGTTACTACAGATTGCCCCTTTTGACCCTACAAAGAAGAAGAAAAAGAAGAAGGTCACGATTCAAGACCTGCTGAAGATGAGACTGTTGATAATCTGGCTGAGAAAACTGAGAGCCTGTCTGGTAAATTAATTCAGCAATCTAGTGTTCTTGATTTCTTATACATTATTCCCTTTCCGTGGTTCTTTTCTTGAGCCGCAATTGTGTCATGTTGCTGATGTGTGTATACTTAAGTTTGCAGTTTCTGACGGTCTTGAAACTTCATTTGCTGGCTGAAAAAGAAGAAGAAGAAACCGGTTAGTGATTTTATCATCTGTTCTGAGTTTGTGGTTGTGCCGGAAAAATTATTTTCGAGCAATTATTAATTGACATCATTTTGCCTGCAGGTTCATACCGATCTTCTAGATGATGACAAAGAGAATGCAGGCGATGATTTGGACGGTGAGAAGTTTATAACTGATAAATATTTGAGGCTACATCTGATTTATGTCTTCTCTTAACTGGGTTGTTAAGCTCCTTTAATAATTTTGTTATGTACTCCCAAATTTCAGATATCGGAGAGGATGAAGAGGGAGAAGGGATTGTTCTGCAACAATATCCATGGGATGGAAGTGATAGAAATTATGAGTACGAGGAAGTAAGTTCTTTTTCTAATTTGTATACTAAGGTCAAAGTGCTTTATAAAAATTTCAGGCATTACATAATTCAATAATTTTTGTTGGAAATGTGTATTGCAAAACATTAGGCTGGAGCTTAATCTTATTAATCAGACATGTAACATTATAGGATAATGTTTACTGGGCGAATTTTTTATTACTTGCACATCCATATGGAAGTGTTTCTTTCGTGATTTCTGATCATGTACGTCTGTCTAATTCTAGAATAAAAACGTAATAGGAGAAATATGTACTATGCAATATTGTACTCATGCACTGCTGACTCTTATGTGAATATGGTGTGACATATGTAACAAACTTGTTAAACAGTTAACTGAATTAGAAGAAGTAAACAAAACAAAAAATAAAAATAAAAAAATGCAGTGGACAGAAATTAAGATGGACGTCTAGGAGCCGGAGCCTGTGTTCAACACAGTGTCCTTAAAACAATATTCGCCCCCTCACCGAAGTAATTGGAGCGCTTGCTTCCCAGGATACAGCGGCGTGAGCTGCAGCTGCGCAGTCGAACTGAAAGAATGTGCCGGAACGGAATCACCAAGTGACTGGAAGAAGACAGGAATACGAACAGGAAGCAGAGAGATTTCTTGCAGTTGTTGTGTGTCAGAACTGAAGAGATTGTTCAGTATATATAAACAAGGAGAAGCCTTTGCCTCTTAATGCAGCCATAACTCCTGCAATTTTAATTCTGATGTTTTGGAGTTACAAAATAAATGAAAATCGTTTTCAGATTATGTTTTAAATGGAAAAAACGTAAAAGAAAAATTTCAAAATGTGGCTTGCATTTTGTGGCCAATTTTTGACTCATTCGGTCCGACATTCGTGCACGCAGGTCGCGCCCCACACAAGTTCAAGGCTCGAAGGCCAAGTCGGTCCAAGATTTGCACCCCCCTACGGGCGCGTAGGCCATGGAAGAGTCTCTATGCAACAAATGGTTACACCTTACAAATTATTAACCATATATAAATTGGTCCACAAACTCATTTCCATCCTATGTGGGATAACTATTTAAGTTCCCATATTGCCACATTTCTTTTCATTTTTCAATGTGGGATGACATTATTTATAGTCCCCATATATTCCTATTTTTCCATTTCTAACCAATGTGGGATTGTAATCCCTTTTAAGGCTCCTCTTCAAATCCCAACTTTCAATCAATGTGGGATTAATTTTACATACACAAGTGAAAATCTATTTGCCAATCAATATATTTTCCAATAATTCCCCGCATGAATGGAAATTAATAGAGACACAGAATACTTGGTGACAAAGTTCCACAGTTGAAACCTGCATAGGATAGGTAGGTGTTACCTTTTGAACCTTCCCTTATGAAAATACATTTACTTTACTAGTTGATCAGTAGACGTGATGTCTTTAAATTGTTCTACCTTTTGTGTAAACGATGATGTACCTCATGTAGGATTCTTCCTAACACAATTCAGTTCTCATGGTTATGTTCGTTTGTGGTTATGAACATATGCATGGTTCAATGAGAGTTATTAAGAATTGAGCCTCACAATTCCTTTCGAAGCGGTCTCACTTCTCTCTCACATAGGTGATTTCTTAATTAAGAGTAACCTGCATTACTCCGCTCGAATTTTCGACGCATAAGAATCATTAAAAGCCTATTGTTTATCCTCTTCCCACAGGCATCACTGTTATTACAGGAATGGATATGAGATAACCCCCCACGGTGATACGATTAAGTATTTGCAATTAGGTTTTCTCATTGAACCTAGATCTTGGGATCTCCAGTCAGTTAGGTTGAGTTCCATTACAATAACTTATTCTTTTAGAGGCTTAAGTCATATTCCTCTTGATGACTTTGCAACTAACTCTCTATTTAACCCTTTGGTTAGCGGATCCGCAATGTTATCTTTAGACTTTATACAGTCAATAGAGATAACTCCAGTTGAGAGTAATTGTCTTATGGTGTTATGTCTTCGACGTATGTGTCTAGACTCACCATTGTACATGTTGCTTTGTGTCATTCCAATCGCAGATTGACTATCACAATATATGCAAATTGCTGGCATAGGTTTTGACCATCTTTGAATATCCTCTAAGAAATTGCGAAGCCATTTAGCCTCTTTACCATATTTATCTAGAGCTATAAGCTCAGATTCCATGGTAGATCTCGCAATAACTGTTTGTTTAGAGGATTTCCATGATATGGCTGCACCTCCCAATGTGAACACAAATCTACTAGTAGACTTTGAGTTTTTAATATTAGATATCCAATTCGTATCAGTATATCCTTCAATAACTGCAGGAGATCTGGTATAGTGCAGTCCATATTTACGAGTATATCTCAAGTATCTTAGTACTCTTACTATTCCTTTTCAGTGGTCAGACCCTGGATTACTAATATATCTACTTAACTTACTAACTGCGTAAGTTATATCTGGTATTGTACAACTCGTTAGGTACATAAGACTTCCGATTATTCTAGAGTACTCTACTTGAGAAATACAATCGCCTTTATTTTTTGATAGATGTTGACTTGTATCTATTGGTGTTCTAGCCACGCCAGTATCAACATTATTGAATTTTTCCAAAATTTTGTCCACATAATTTGACTGACTTATAACGAGTCCATCTGATGTTCTTGAAATTTTAACTCCAAGAATCACATCAGCTAAACCCATATCCTTCATGTCGAATCTTGAATTCAACATATTTTTAGTAGATTTAAATCATCTTATCATTGCTACCGATGATGAGCATGTCGTCAACATAAAGACATAAAATGACATAACCATTTCCTGTGTCTTTGATGTAAACGCATTTGTCACACTCATTGATTTTAAATCCACTTTCCATCATGACATTGTCAAATTTTTCATACCATTGTTTTGGTGCTTGTTTCAAACCATACGACGACTTCACCAATTTACAGACTTTCTTTTCCTGCCCTGGAAATGAAAACTCATCGAGTTGTTCCATATAGATTTCTTCCTCTAAGTCTCCATTTAAAAATGCAGTCTTAACATCCATTTGATGTACTTCAAGATTTCGTAGAGCAGCAATCGTAAGTATCATTCTAATAGACGTTATTCTCGTTATTGGAGAATATGTATCAAAGTAATTAAGGTCTTCCTGTTGTCTGTAACCTTTTATTACTAATCTGGTCTTATACTTTTCAATAGTTCTATCTGCTTTCATTTTCCGTTTAAAAATCCATCTGTAGCCTAGTGGTTTACTTCCTGGAGGAAGATCCACTAGCTCCCACGTATGATTTTGTAAAATTGAATCTATTTCACTTTTAATGGCCTCTTTCCATTGAAGTGTTTCTTTCGTGACTGTCTAATTCTAGAATAAAAACGTAATAGGAGAAATATGTACTATGCAATGTTGTACTCATGCACTGCTGCCTCTTATGAGAATATGGTGTGTGACATATAGTAATGCAGTGTTCTCAGGTTATCACTTGATATGATTTGGACCATTTTTTGTATGAATGGGCTATCTTCTACATTGCTTATATGGTGGTTGTAGGAAATGATTACTGTTTAATATTATGTTTCAAATTTTAAAGCAGTAGGGTATTGATTGATTATCTATTTGTTTCCTGGTTTGTGCCTTTTTTTTTTTTTTTTTAACAATATGTTTCAATGGGGGTGAAATCCAGTTTCATGCAGTGTCCTCTTGTACCCTCTGCCTTTACCTTTCTTATCAGTTTCTATTTATGCTTACACCTTGGGGTAAATATTGACTAGATGATCAGACGTCAGCAAAGTTAGAATACAAATGATATATTCAGAATCTGATGCAAAGGCAAAAACGTTCGGGTTTGAGGTTACTTTGGTTATTTTCTTGTCGTTTGTTCACATGCAAATGTATTTTCTACGTGATTATCTTACTTACGCTTTTAGTATCATGATAAAAGCCTGAAACAGAATATCCTAGGCTTGTCAGCATACCTTGTAACAGAAGGATAATAGAATCTCTCCTGTAACATTAGAAAGGCAAATATCTATCAGTATTTTTGATTCGTGCTTAAGTTGTTATTCTGTGATCTATAAAACCTTTTCATGTTTTGATACTGGAAGCGAACATGTAAAAGTCATCTATTTGGTACTTTCCTATCATTTTGTTGAAATAAAATTCGGGGACTTGAAGATAGTATAATGTACCGAAAAATAGAGCAGTTGAATGAACATTTATTGGACCAACATATTTGTGTATTGATGTTTGGATCATTCAAGGAAAAACACTTCATAAGATGAAGGTAGCAGTATTACAGATATTACGACAGGTGTGTCTACAGTGGAATATATAAAACTAAATGAGAATATATGTCAAATTGAAGGTAATACCAATTGTGGATAATTAAGGAAAGGATGTTTTAGATGGTCATAGATGCCTTTTATAAATGTAGAAAGTCTCCCACTTTGTATTATGATGTAATTTCAGTAGAATTGGTTAAAAGTGAGGAATTTGTCCAAAATATCATAAATGAGATCTCAACATATGCTCGTTCTTGTTATTTTTTCCTTTAAATTCAATACAATGGCAGAAAAGAATCCGTGTAGTTGAACCCATTTTTTTGGGAATAAAGCTAAGCTTGTTCTTGTTCTTTTTTCCTTTTAATAGTTTTATAACATTTCTTATATTATGTTCTGAAACATTATGAACTTGATCTCTTCTTTCTTTCTTTTCTTCCTCAATTTACTCCTCAGCGACTTTTAATTCACTTTGGTTAACCTTTTACAGCTTGTTCAACATCCTCCGTGAGAATAATCCTGAACTTGCTGGAGATCGGAGTAGGACTGTTATGAGACCTCCTCAAGTTCTTCGTGAAGGCACGAAGAAAACCCTTTTTGTTAATTTCATGGATCTTTGCAAAACGTATGCCATTTCCTTTCTTGATTATATTACTTGTGTTATGAGTTTCATGATTTTTTATTTCAGCTTTGCCCTTTGATGATTAGAACCTAATAAATTTCTGCATCAATTCTGTGATGCCCAAAAGTTGAAAAAAGTATATTTATTTCTCCGATTTCTTTTTCATTTTTTGTTGTATTGGTTTGCACAAGAACTCAAGGCATGTTGGACTTTCACATGTCTAAAGATAAATATTCATTTCTTTATTTCTAAGCACCTGTTATTCATTGTTAACCTGGAAAACGTGGTTTCTTTTTCAATTTAGTTTTTCGGTTAAGATAGTTCAATAATTTTTTTTGCCACTTGTACCTGGTAGCATTTCTAATGTTGCTTTATATTTGCCCCTTGCGGACATCAGTATCTTAGTTTATAACTTCCTCGATGTGGATTTCCTATGTACAGGATACACAGGTAACCAGAGCATGTTATGATGTTCTTGCTGGCTGAGATGGGAACAAGTGGATCACTTGATGGACAACAGAGATTGGTAGTCAAGGGGAGATTTGCACCCAAGAATTTTGAGGGAATCCTGCGGCGCTATATCAGTAAGTTCTGATTCTTTGCTGTATTCTGAAGAATACAATTTGATTAAATCCACTTACTATAATATACAAATTAATGGATAATATTAATTTCACATATATTTTGGAAAGAATTTCATGCTGAAGTTGTTTAAACTGGCCTTGAACAATTCATAAACAAGCACCGTTGCATGTTTAATGTACTTTTATTATGTAATCCATGTTCTATTTTGGTGATCACTAAGTTGTTCAAAGCAGCACTTGACTTTTGCTTCCAAGGAATTCTTGAGAGTGATTGTTTGCAAATAATGTTTCCAGATGATTACGTGATATGCAATGGCTGCAAAAGTCCAGATACTATCCTTTCAAAAGAGAACCGTCTCTTCTTTCTCAGATGTGAGAAGGTAATGTCTCATCTTCATGTTTGTTTATGCATGCAATTCATGTTAAATCAGAGAAACTCAAATTACCGGCCTTGTTAAATTTAACTTTTTTGGAAGAGAAGTATTTTTTTCTGTTGAGAAGCCACTATTAGTTTATTTTCCCTGAGGCCTGTGATGATTGAAATATTTGCCTACATTGTCTGACTGCATATATTGAAGAACATTGAAATAATCTAAGGCCTCAGGTTAAATTCACAGTGCTTGAACACTAATTATGTCTCTCTTTCTCTGATAATATCTTTTCGCCTTCCTCCTAAAGCAGGCACTTTTTGTCGTTCATTTTTTCTGTGATAATAGTTGAACCCATACAGTCACAGTCATATTTTCTATAGAAGCCATTTATTTTTATTTTTTTGGAGAAAGGCCTGTTTGATCAATGATTTGTCTACATTGTCTGATTCCATTACTTTAGAAGAAGAGTTTTAGAATGTTCTGAGGCCTCAGCTTACTTTATATAGATGACCTTGACAACTGTTGTAGCTTTTGATCCTATGATATGACCAAAAAAAAAAAAAAAAAACCTCGCTCTAAGCGTCCAATCCTAGTCGCACAAGGAGTTTGACAGTTTTCCGTCCTCATGAGAAGTGCAAACCCCTTTTTAGTTGTGCATATCGTTTTGTGTTGCTCCCATGGTTTACTTAATTGTTTTCCATTTAAATTTTCTTGTAGTGATTTTCTGGGCGATCTGTTGCTCCAATTAAGGCTGGATTTGTTGCTCGGGTTGGTCGTCGGAAAGCTGGAACATGATGACAATGTTGGTGTTCTTTAGAGCTCTTTGTTACATACTTGTGAAGTGCCCGACACCTTTTACTGGATCTCTAAGTAAATCAATTCTATTACTTTTTTGGCATGCTTAATAAGAATATCTGTGTACAAGTCTATAAAGATAGTTATGAAGAGAGAGTGAGTTTTGTTTAAAAGTTGGGCATGAGAATTGAATTTACTGTGTTCAAGTAGTATATGCATGGTTTTTAACCAACATTAGTATGTGCGGTATTTTCTCTTTAGAACGTTGGTGAAAAAAAAAAAAAATGGGTAACTTGAAATGTGTAATTTACGAAAATTACCATCCATAGCCCCCATATGTTAGTACTTGCCTCATTTGTGTCTCTACTCTTTCTTTTTTTTTGTTTCATTTAGGCCCCTAAACTGTCATTTTTGGTGCTCATAAGGGCAGATGGATGAAAATTGTTCAACTATTTAACGGAACGTCATCCTTACGGGCGCCAAAAAAGACAGCCCGGGGTCTTTAAAGTGACCAAATAATGAATGGGGACCCAAGTGCAAAAGTTGTAATGTATGGGGACGGGGTGAGATTCCCTATTATGATAATAAGGTTTATTACAAATAAATTTGAGGTTGAATAATTTGGTTAGTCGGTGACAATCCTAATGTGTTGTTTTTTTATTTGGTGGTAATTAGCAAATGGTAATTGGATTTTGCAAAGGCAAAAGAATTTTTCTTCGAGCTTCTTGACCAAGAATAATGATGTCTTCATGACTTAATTATTGTTGTTGAACATCTTGTATTGGAATTGGTAGCAAAAATGAACACAAGTCAAAAAAACACCATCACAGCAAACAATAGCTACATTTTCAAAGTGTCAAAACATCATGGGAAACAGCAAATTAAGAGACATCACTTTTTGAAATTGTGAAGAATTATCCTCATTAGTGATCACTATTTTGATAATTGGAGTTGAATATTCGGTCCAATTGGAGAACTCAAAAAACCAAAATACCTAATTTCTTACAAAAATCATGCAAATTATTATGCTGCTGATGATTTGCCAAGTGAAACTGGGCCGGACCTAACCAAATATCAAAATTTCAGCCCAAATTAGAGAATCAAATACGTCCCTAGTAGCCCTGAGCAAAAAATCGAAAAATTGATCAAACCAATCAAAAGTAACTGGCTCGGGTTGGTTCGACATAGATAATTGGTTTGGATTTTTTGTTTTTAAATTTTCTTTTTGAAACAAAACCATGGTGAGTTGATTCAACCATAATTTGAAACCTCAAACCACTTATTAACCGAACCGATCAAACTCACTTACATGCTTACTTCTTCTTCTTCTTTTTTTTTTTAAGAAAAATAAAAATCAAAAGATAAGTCCTAATTTCATAACTATATCTCAATTTCCTCCAACTATGATGTTGTAAGTAAATAATAGCACTAGAAATTTCCTTTCACAAGTTCATTATTTTATACTTAGCCTTTTTTACTCAACACAGTTAGGCTACATAATACATAAAAAGCAACAAAATTCTTAAGTTTTCTGTTGATGTGTTTCTATTAACATGTTTTTATTTGTTAGTCGATATTTTTTGTAATATAAAATTATTTTAGTTTTTGTAATCTAAGCTGGTTCAAAACTCAGACACTTTTTTAAAAAAAAATAATAAATTAAATTTGGACTAAAAGTCCAAATCGACTAACCGAATAGAATCAAACTAAACCAATTTGATTTTGGTCAATTCGGTTTAAAAGTTAGAGTGAGCTGATTTTGATTGAAATTCACTCAAACCGACTAATTTGATTTTGATTTCGGGTTGGAGTCGAAGCCAACCCAAACCAAACCACGCACATGCTTAGTCCCTGGTGTTTACCCTTACCTATACCATCATAAGAATAAACTAACGATAAAGATAATTTTAAGTGGATAAGACATGTCCAAAACTTAAAAATACATAAATTATGTAATCTTAACACAACACATGGAAGAATTGAAAATAAAACTTAATTTGCAACGAGTGAACTTTCACGTTATCAAAATCAAAAATCAATTGGTTGGATCACCTTTTAATGCATAATTTTGTCATATATATTGCTAACAGCTAAAATCACGATTAATCTATTTAAATAAATTGCAGTCCCAATTGTAGATTATGAAGAACGTGCAAGGTGGCATAATTGATTTAGGTCAAACATAAACATGAATGCTCCAAATGTTATTAATAAGAAATTCCTATCTTATGATTTCAAAATTTTCAGTTACAAAAATTTAAAATTAATTTTTATTGTATCAGGAATCACTAAATTGGGATATTTGATTTCAAATTGTAGATCTTAGTAATTAATTTTTATTATAAATTTATTGCTATATATTATTGAATTTCTGTTTTTATATTTGAATTATTATTTAAATCTGTATTAACAGAAACATTTCTAGGGTTTATATTCCTTTTGCAACAAACTTTTTTTAGGTTGACAAAGGGGTAAGCTGTGACAACGTGAAAGTCGAGTTCCAAGTCTTATGAATTTAAACGCGCTTAGGAGAAATAAGATGTTTTTTTATTTTTAATATCATTTTATTATTGTAGGCCAATAAATAAGATTACATACATCTCGAAAATTTATAGAAACGTCACACATATTTTTTAAGTTTCCAACAAAAGCATAATTCTTAAAATCATAAATACTTCAAATTACCAATGTTTGTCCGTAAGCAATGAAAGCTACATTCAT
>CAIGRB010129539.1:10488-29591 GCA_903798255.1 Fraxinus quadrangulata | reverse complement strand
TGCTCACATGATCTACTATAGAGCTTGCTACAACCTTTATTGACTGCTATATAGTGAATTTGCGATGAAGGACTTGGGACCAATGCATCACTTTCTTGGCATCGAAATGTCCCGAACACCCAATGGTCTTCTCTTGTCAGGGTCTCATTATGCCTTTACCATACGCGAATGCTCTAACATGGTAGACTGTAAGCCCATGAGTACACCGCTTGAAGCAATGACAAAAAACCTCTTCAAATAACATTTCTTCGGAAGATCTAATTTACTTTCGAGGCCTTGTTGGTGCATTACAATACGTTACTCTCATACGACTATATCTTTTATATAATGTTAATTACGTGTCTCAATTTATGCACGATCTTTCCATTAACACTTGAAAATGGTTCAACGTATCCTACACTATTTCAAATAAACTATTGACATAAGTTTACACTTTACATCAAATACTACAACTTGATCTGTATGCCTTTTTAGACGTAGACTGGGCAGGGTGTCCCACTATTGGGGCTCCACCATAGGCAGTACCTTTCTAGGGATATAAACGAGCTGGACTAAGTTGGCTTGTGAGCCAAAAATTGTGGCTCAAATGCGGTCCAAACAAAAAATGGTTCGAGCTTTTTAGCCCCAGCTGAGTTTATCGAAAGCTTGGTAAAAAAATGAGGCTGGGCTCAAACTATAGGCTCGGGCATTACCAGACGAGACGAGCCGAGCCGACTCAATTTTTTTTAAAATTAATTTTAAAAAATTGGGTATAGCGGCGGCAGCGACCAATTGTGGCTGCCTATGACATGAGCTAGCTTGAGCTATGGTCATCGCCCAAAAATGAGGCTCGGTGCATACCGAGCAGGCTCTGACTATTTACGGGCTAAGCTGCAAGTTGTTCGAATCGACGAGTCGCATTGACATCCTTATCCCTTTCTTGGAGGAAACCTCATCTCCTAGTGTGTTAAAAAACAACATACAATCTCATGCTCTAGTATTGGGACTAAGTATCGAGCTATGGCCAACACTGCAATAAAACTCACGTGGATGACTTTCATTTTAAAAGATCTTCGCATACCATTGGGATCTCCCCAATCCTCTATTGTGACAACTTTAGTGCTTTTCATATGACTGTTAATCCTATGTTACATGCTCGAGGTAAATACATTAAATTAGATTACCATTTTGTACGTAAACAAATTGTAGGACGACTTATCACTCGACATAACTCCACTGATGACCAAGTTGTTGTAAAACTCTCCACTAAGCCAATAACAAAGGCTGCAACAATTATTTTCGAATCGAACTGTACCTCTAACCCCGGTATACTTTACGGGAGGGTATTAGCACACCACAGCTCAACAAGATGGGAGTCTAATAGATATGGAACCACAGCTCGACACGATGAAAGTCTAACACATATGGAAACTCAAACCATGTAGTCTAGGAATATCAGTTCAAGATCAAGAAAATCAATCAGCTCTAGATATGGAAAATCCAACCATGCATTCCAAGAATCTCAATTCAAAATCAAGTAAATCAATTATGGTAAAATGCATAGAAGTCTGCTTTAGAAGCAAATAAATCAAGGATTGAAGAGCATATTGACATGCTAATTTTCTGCTAAATTTGTGGAAATATGTTGGATGTCTTTTTTTTTTTTTAAATATTGTTGTCTTGTATTGCCTTGTAATCATGTTCTCATTAATACAGAAAAATATATAGCTTATTTTATCTTTCGTTTTGTTTTCATATTTTCCTCTCAAAATTTTTATGTAAGTAGTTATGTGTAACATGTTACTATATCAAGATTTGTTTCTCTTTTCATCTTTTCACGTTGTTACATTTTTTTCATGAAAATTTCAATATTTTTTTTACCACAAGCTATAACCTTCCTAGAAGTCCATAGGTTATTGATGAATGACATCATCCAAAAGCTAAATGTGGGCATTCAATGTTTTTTCTATTTGACCATCAATTTGTAGAATATTCTCCTGAAATTCTATCATTCTTTTTGTCCATAACATCAATCTCCTTTTTAGAAGAACATTCGAATTACAAAATAGGATTGATCTTGAATTCTATCATCACCAAATATTTTGAATTTCGCTTTATAGTGTAGTGTAATATTTTTTATTGTGCACATTGATTAAATTGCTTTGCATTCTCGTTGCATGATTATATGTTGAAGTATATCTTGTTACTGTTTGAACTACATGACATGTATTTCTCAATATTTAAATTTTATAATACCATGTTGCATGCAAATAGAATATGAATATTGTATAACGTGTAACATTATTTCATGAACAGATCACTCATCACAGCAAGTTAGTCTCATAATGTGTTATATAGTGAAGCTATTGTTGTAAATTTGTTGTTCAAAATCATATTAGTGGATGAATGATGAATTAAGAAAAAAGAAAAAAGTGCTCTAAAATGGTATATGCGACCATATGAGCTATTTTGGCATGACTATTGCATAGTAATTTGCAGGAAAACTTTCGGCAACAAATACTATAACTATACGATTGCACAATTATTGCCTATACGGCCGCATAGTTGAAAAATGTTACTGTTGGCTGGTTTTTTCAAATTTCTGGTTGTTTATTGATGAAACATTGCACCTCTTACTTCGAAATTGGAACCACTTCGTATGTGATGATTAAAATCTATAAATACTTGTTGTGCTCATCCCAAAATAGATGAATGAATAAAAAAAATTTATTGTATTATTGATCCAATTTTTCAAAGAAATTTTTGTCCCTCTACATAATCAAATTCCTCCTTTTCATTTGTTCATTTGAAGATTCACTTTACTTTTGGTGATCTTCATTAAAGGCTTGTTTAATCCTAAAACTATTTGCCAATTAAATCCTTAAAAGTATTGTTAAGGAAGCAAATATCATTTGATGAGAACGATATATTTTTCGTGATCAAGCCTTTACCTGATTTTATATTCATCATCCTCTTCTATTATTTTCTCCATTGTTGTATTTTTTGTTAATAATCTCAAATGATAATCTCCATTCAACAGTAATGGAGACAGAATCTACACTCACTACAATCAAAATGATGAATCAAGATTTAGTGTGTTTGGACAGATTTGATGGTGCTAACTTCACAAGATGGTAGGACAAATTAAAATTCCTCCTTATGGCTTTAAAGATCTTCTACATGCTTGATCCAAAATTGGAGACAATTTTTGATGCAACAGATAAAGACATTGATGAGGTTCGTGCAAAAAGAGAAAAACGGGAAGAGGATGAATTGATATTTACGGCCACATTCTAATGGCCCTATCAAATCGATTATATGATCTCTACACCAACACTACTTCAGCAAAAGAAATCTGTTATGCACTTGAAAGTAATTTTAAGGCCGATGATGAATGTATGGAGAAGTTTTTAATTTCTAAATATTTTGATTTTATGTTTCTGGATAATATTCCCTTATTACCTCAATTGCATGAGTTGCAAATACTTGTCAACAAATCGAAAGTAGTGAAGTTCGAACTTCCCAAAACTTTTCAAGTGGGAGCAATCATTGTTAAACTCCCGAGGTCTTGGAAAGGATATAGGAAGAAAATTCTTCACGATTTTGAAGACTTTTCCTTTGAAGATATTCAAAAACATTTTCGCATAGAGAAAAAGCCAGGGGCAATAGATAAGATTGAGAGTTCGTATGATGGCTCTTCGAAAGCCAATGCCGATGGACAATGTGGACAACTCCAACAAGTATAAAAAGAAAGGAAAATATCTTGGTCCCAAAAAGGATCTAGGGAAGTTCAAAAACAAATCTAAGGGACTTATCAAGGATCTAGGAAAGTTCGAAAAAGTAAGAGAATTATAAAAGAAAAAGGTATATGATCGGATGAAATAGATTCCTAACTTATTTCTTTCTATTTAATAGAGAGAGATATGAAGGACGTTGTAAGAACAACTTCTTTTGTTCTTCAAGAGGAAAGTGATCCTAAAACTTATAAGGAAGTAATGTCTTCTAGAGATTGTATATTTTGGAAAGAGGCGATAAATAATGAAATGGAATCTACTATTTAAAATAATACTTGGAAAATAGTTGATTTACCAAAAGGTTCTAAAGTCATTGGTATCAAATGAGTGTTTATAAAGAAATACAATTTTGATGGAACTCTTAATACCTACAAAGCTAGATTAATAGATAAGAGGTATCGCGAAAGGAAAGAATAGATTACTTTGACACATATGCATCTGTGATTAGGATAACCTCGATAAGGATCTTGATAAATAAATTCAAACATTTGAACGTCAAGAAGGCTATTGGAAGGGCAACAACTCAAATAGAATATGCAAGTGCCATTGAAAGTATGATGTATGCGACACAATGTACAAGACCCGATGTAGCCTTTGCAGTGAGTAAACTAAGGAGGTTTACTAGCAATCCAAGTTCTGAACTTTAGATGGCTATCGGTAGGGTTCTTGGTTACTTAAAGAAAACCAAAAATTTTGGACTACAATATACAAGGTTCCCTAAAATCTTGGAAGGATATACTGACGCTAGTTGGATATCGAGTGCAAGAGAAAATAAGTCTACTTCAAGTTGAGTATTTACTCTTGGAGGAGGTATAGTTTCTTCGAAGTCTAAGAAACAAACTTGCATTGGCTGAAACTGGAAAATAAGCTGAGTGGCTAAGAGATCTGTTACATGAAATAACTTTAATTTCTTCAATACCTATCTTGTGTGATAGTCAAGCTATTCTTGCTCGAGCATATAACAAAGTATATAATGGAAAGTTTAGATATATGAGTCTAAGACACGAGTATGTAAGGAAATTAATAAAGCATGGAATAATTTCTCTTACACATGTTAAGTCTAGGAAGAACTTAGCCGTTCCGATTACTAAACCTTTCACGAGAGAGTTAGTAGGATTGACTTCAAGTAGGATGTGGTTGAAACTCTTTAATTAAATCCACCAATGATAGCAACACTACCAAACAAGTATATTTAGGTTCAATTGGGGTAATAACAAGTCATTCGATAAGTGGATAAATTTCAACATTATTAATTTTATTAGATCCCATCTTTGGTAAATAGTGTTGGTTGTTACCGTTGGATGGATGATATATAATTAAAACTCTTAATGAAGTTCAGTACGGGGTACAAGTATCATTAAAAGTAACAAAGATACTAGAAGAATTTCACCTATGTGAACTTCCGCCTCATTAGAGAGTTGGAATTTTCTCTATTTAAAACTTCAAAGAAAAAGGATAAGTGCAAGAATGTATTAGCACTATGCGAGTTAGAGGAACTTATGAAAATTTTACACTTGTGTGTGTTTTCATCGATGTTATCTCAAGGAATAATTGGTTAAAAGTGTTCTAGCTATTTGAAATTTTGATAATGCTTTATGAGATTTACATTATGATTAGATTCAAATCGAGAGATACCTAATCCTTATGCATGTGTGTCGATATTTGATTATACGATTAATATGATTTTGAATAAGTGGAAGATTGTTGTAAATTTGTAGTTCAAAATCATATAAGTGGCTGAAGGACGAACTAAGAAAAAGAATAAGAAAAAACGTGCCCTAAAATGGTTTATGCGACTGTAAGTCATTTAAGCTTATGGTCGCATAGCAATTTGCAGGAAAACTTTCAACAACAAATGCTATAACTATACGACTGTATATTTATAGCCTATGCGGTCATATAGTTGAAAAATGTGACCGTTGGTTGGGTTTTTTTCGAATTTTCAGGTGTTTTATTGATGAAATATTGCACCTCTTGCTTTGAAATTGGAACCACTTCGTATGTGATGATTGAAATGTATAAATACTTGTTGTGCTCATCCCAAAATAGATGAATGAATAAAAATAATTTATTGTATTATTAATCCAATTTTTTCGAAGAAATTTTTGTCCCTCTACATAATCAAATTCCTCCTTTTCATTTGTTCATTTGAAGATTCACTTTACTTTTGGTGATCTTCATTAAATACTTGTTTAATTTTACAAACTATTTACCAATTAAATCCTTAAAAGCATTGTCGATGAGACAAATATCGTTTGGGGATAGCGATATTTTTTTTTTGTGTTCAAGCCTTTGCCGGATAAGATATTCATCACCTTCTTCTTTTATTTTATCCATTGATGTATTTTTTGTTAAGAGTTACCCTTTCTAATATGTGTGAAGTTATTTTGGAGACATGATAGAAACTAGGTAATGATCGTATACTATATATCTAATCACAACTACTAGTATCAATAAGAAACAAATGACAGGCTGTGAAGCAATCCTTTAAAAGATCCCTAAGTGGACACTAAATAAATATCTTGAAAAAAAAAATATATAAAACAATGCAAGTTTAAACTAGGGAAAATCATGTGCATGAAATATGTAACGCACAACGCCTGACTAAGTCTTGGTTAGTGAAAACTTGAAGTTCAAGACACTCAAAAATAATGAGTATCTTCAAGCATGTCTGGTTAGTTATTTTGTTGATTCGATCCAACTCAACTTGAGAGGATAAGTTAAAAGTAAATTGGAAGCAACCATTAAAAAAAATACGAAGAGAGAGAAGATAAATATCAATTTTGGGGTGTGTGTATTTCACGAGAGGGGAATGATAATTTTGACAATTGAAGGAAGAGATTGAAGAGAATTGAAAAACTTTACTCCTTTATGCAAACATGACGACATGTAGGTAATGATTTGTTTTGGTTATCTACAAACACATCGGTTGAACATCGATAAGTCAAAATATAGTTGGTGACAATGTTTGGAAGCTTGTTTTGAATAGACCGTATAGTTTTACACCTAAGACAAATATTGTAAGCTAAGCAAGCAAGTGAATCTTTATTTTTTTGCATGCTTGTATTCTAGTGGATAATTTTTTTGGGGACAAGCAAAGTGTAAGATTGGAAGTGTTTTTTAAGCGTGACTTACATATTTATTTAGGCTTTTTAACTTGCTTGATATTGAGTATGTGGGTAAATTTCCATTTAATTTAGTGTACATAATGCTTTTATAGGTGACAACCCAACTATAGATGAATTGAGCATAAATTAGGAGATTTAAAATTTAATTGGAGATTAAAAGATGAATTGAATTGCTACCGAGAAGTTGGGAACTTTATTGGACGCTTTAGAAGTGTTAATTGGATGAATACACAAATATTGGGGCCAAATTTGACATTTGAAGAGTTTGGAGACCAAAATTGGGCGATATAATAACTTGAGGGACCAACTTGAACATTCTCAAAACTGAAGAAAACTAGGGACATGTGTTTGAAAGATGAAGGATCTATTTGGACATTACTGAAAGTCAAGGAACATAAATTGACTAACTTGAAAATTGATGAATTGAAATTGTATGAAATCACAATATTGGGGACCAAATTACGTAGAATTGGAAGTTGGGGTACTATAGCCGCAACAATGTATGTTACGACTGCAGTTTAAGAGAAGACAGACGAACGTTTCGTATGTTGGCTGCAGTCGACTGCAACAATGCATGATGTGGTCGCAGTTGGCTATTATGCTGAATGGGACTCCAATTTTTAATTCCAAATGTAAGGGCACTTTGGGATATTAATGGCAATGACTTTCAAGGGACATCAAAGAATATATAAAGAACAAACCGAGGTCCAGAAAAGCACCACTCAATAAAATACCATACAGATCAAAGCAAAAGGTCATCATTTTCTTATTTTTAACGGCGGAGAAGTTGCAAATTCAAGATTTTGAAGAAAGTCATCATCGAGGGTTGTATTATTGTTTCCTTCCAAATATCCGCGTTATGAATTCATCTACGTTTTTGCATTTCTTTATTCCAATCTTGTCCAGCTGAACATTTGTGGTTTAGGATTAACGAAGAAACCTTATGATATCATATAATTTAGTTTCGAGTTGCTCGTGTTTATTCTTGTTGTCCGGGTGATTATTTATTTTTCGCTTTTTTCGATCCTTAATCGTCATTAGAATGTGTTTGTGATTTATATAGCTTCTAAGAGGGGATATATAAACTAGCACATGTAGTGAACAATACAAGATCATATAATAGATAGAATATCATTATACTATATGAAATCGTTTTGTGGATCATTTCATGTTTATATGGTCGTAATTTAATTAGAGATTGTTAAGTTCACATATGAATATATGATTGACTGACGTGATACCCACTATTGATTGTAATATGATCATTAAATTTATGTTTCATTGTATTGGTATGACTTTAGACAAAATTAACATTTAAAAAGGAGTTATAAAAGTCAAAGAGTTTATTGAGATGTTGTATAAATGAATTAGGAGTCTTTATGTTCGAGTATGGAATAAGGAGAAAAAGTTGTTAGAATT
The DNA here is from genome assembly GCA_903798255.1 of Fraxinus quadrangulata. NCBI lineage: Eukaryota > Viridiplantae > Streptophyta > Magnoliopsida > Lamiales > Oleaceae > Fraxinus > Fraxinus quadrangulata. The sequence continues at coordinate 21,271 of CAIGRB010129539.1, read as the reverse complement.
ACGCTAGTCTGTCCCTAAGATAATGCTCCGGCGTCCAAAATAGAATTAATGTCGCCTGCTTGTCACTCGAGTGATGCACTAATCACTCGCCTAACGTTCGAAAGACGGTGATATCCGAAAAACTATTGTTCGCAGTTTTCAAAAGTATAGATACCCCAATACATCTCTACTATAAATACACAAGTCCCACTTCGTAAAAATTGTGATTGATCATATTATTCTACCTAAAGAATATATTTTGGAGATCCTATAACGAATCTAACATTTGAGATCAATCAACCACACTTTGGAGAAAATATCAATTCAAATTATCAAAAACCACGTCCTATATATTTATCAGAGAATGCTGAGGATTCTTGAAGGCGACCAGGAGTCCAGTAAGAGGGCAAGAATGAGGAAATCTTGGTGATCTACAGGCAATAGACAATTGAAATTCGGGAGCTAGTGTGAGGAACATGGAGTTTAGGAGGGTCTCAAAGATTACAGGAAATAGGTCAGCAAGTTTAGGAGGTTGTCTAGACTCGTCGGTAAGTCTGTCTATAATGGATTTTACTGACTTGGTCTCGAATTTTTTTATCCCACAAGAGGTTTTCTCTGTCATCAATTTTGTGATATTATTTATTTTTCTACAATATATCAACTGTGGTATTTCAACGCAGGATAGTAATTGCATGTGAATTCATCTAGATTGATTATTAAAAGTGACTTGTTGATTATAATAATTGGTAAATTTAAATTCTGCATTATATACCTATTCAATCCTTCTAGGTGTTATTTGGGTCAAACACTATTATTTTCAATTAATTTGCAACTTAGACAAGAATTGACGAATACGCATAATTGATAATTGAATTAAGGGTCACGACAATGGATTCATAGTCCTAATGCTTTACGTGATTGAATTTTACTCTTCAAGTTTTTGTGAGTGCTCCATTAGTTTGTCTAGTTATTAATCAGGAAAAATCGATTTTAAAAAACCTTCAATTAATTGTGTGTCCTTGTTAGGGTTCATTTTTATTAAAGTGAAATCAATAATCAATCTTCATGGAATTATACTCGCTTGTCATTATATTACCCGTTAATGATCTGTTCTCTAGCAAGAGAAAATTGACGCATTCAGAACAAGTGGTCATTTCCCTTTGTCAATAAAGAAATGTATTTGAGGCCTTCAAAGCAAGCTGTCACTTTCTCGAGTAAAATGAAACAATTTTAAGAGAACTTTAAACATTTTTCTAATGTCTTCTACGATAATATTTTTATTTTCTTTTTTCAATTTCTGATTGAAGGATCAAACTGTTGACCCCAAAAAAGAACCAACAAAATCCCTACCACGTCATCTCTATGTAGACATCACCTGCACATTAAACACCCCGTTAGGAGGCAAAGGTCGGGGATCGAAAAAAATACCCGACGACCGTTTGCACTCGATGGTTAAGTCAACAGTCGGACAAGAGGAAAAAAGAGTGCGAGAGAAGGAAGGGGGATTTGGATAAGCTTAGAGAACGTACCTTAATTATGAAGTGTATCACATATATATAGGAAATGTAAATGAGCCTTGTCCAAGCCCAAAATCGAGGCTCATGAGGCCCTCCAGTGATGCACTATGTAAGTGGATGATGCCCTTCAGTCGAGGCACTATGTAAGTGGATGAGACCCTTCAACTGAGGCCCTTCACAACAAGGACCTCCAATCCGAGGTTGCTTTAGGCTGAAGCCCATGCTATCTTTTAGAGGACCCTCTAAGTTAATGCCACGTCGGTATGTGGGACCCTTCCTATCATGTACGTGCCACGTAATTTACGGGTGTAATAATAGTCCCCTAAGTCTGAGTCGTACATTCATGTACGGGTTGGACTTTGAAGTATGGGTTGTCAAGTTGGTGAGATCTTACAGATTGCCTCAGGAATATGCGTCAGTCAAAATAAGGGAGGATTTACGATATGCCTTGAGAGATAGACACTGAATATAATTTTTCGAAATTTCGGTAGCATCTACTCTGTAATATGGACTAAACCAATCCTTTAACTTCGGACGTGCTTTCAAGTTTGTTTGTTTGCAATATAACTACTTAAATCAATGCTTTCTTAGGGCTTCAGATTCTCTTAGAACTTCAAACAACATACTCTTTTAATTTCATGCTCTCTTAGAGCTTCAAACGACATACTTTTTTAATTTCATGTTCTCTTAGAGCTTCAATCTCTCTTAGAGCTTCAAACAACATACTCTTTTAATTTCATGCTCTCTTCAGGTTTTCTTGGAACTTCTGACTTTTATTCAAGTGCCCTACTTTGTGCAGAAATACATAGGATCAGAAGGTTTACCCATTCTGAGGTTTCCAACATAAACTCGTGCTTACCTTTAGGGGCTCAGTTTTGTTTATGTCTGATACTTCAGAAGCTTTTTACCTTCAAGGCTCTTAGCCTTTGCAAAAGTAACGGCGAGGCTCTTAGCCTTTGTGAAGTAACGTCAAGGCTCTTTAGCACTTCAGACCTTAGGCTGACTTTATTTATAATTTGCACAAGTATAGGCAGTTCACTTGCCTTTCTCTTTCTAAGCAAGAGTTGAGTGGTTCGCTCATGTCGAGGCTCCCTTAATAACTTTAGTTGTTAAAGGCATGTGCCACACTTCGTGAGTGTAGAAGTAATCCTTCTTGGGATCCAGCTTCTCGTCGAAGTGCCCACGCTTATTTTCATAGGGACGGGTCATCTATAAAAATGCTTCCCTACGACTCTTTCTCGTTAGGAGGTATTTTTTTATTAATATTGAACTTGTGCAAATTTAATTTTTCAGATTGCGAACTTTGTTTTCTGAGTGAGGACTCCAAGATAATGCCACATCTTCCTTTATTCAAGGAATGATGATCTTCTCTTCCTCTTTCAAGGAACAACGACTTCAAAATATGATGCCTCTTCCTCTATTCAAAGGATGAGGTCTCCAACCAGGGATAAGCATCTGGTGTGGCAAGGAATAAATATCCCGTGAATAGTTCTCGAACTATCGGAGTCTTATAAGCATGCATCGGATAGACGAGGTCTTACAGCTAGACTCAACAATAGTGTTATCGGAGTCTTATAAGCTGGTCTCGAAATGATGAGGTCTTCAGTTAGGCTCAACGATAGCGAGAGGTGAGGAAGAGGTCAGGAATAAACATCTCACGATTTGCCTATTCTTTTTTCAAGAAACAAGGACTTCAAGATATTGCCTATTCATTTTTCAAGGAACAAGGACTTAAAGAATATTACATCTTCCTTTATTCAAGGAACGAGATCTTCAAGAGATCGACTCTTCCTTTATTCAAGGAATGAAGATTTCATTATAACGCTCTTCCTTTATTGAAGAAATGAGGTCTCCAACCAGTGATAAGCATCTGGCGTAGTGGGGAATAAACATTCTGCAAATAGCTCTCGAATCATCGGAGTCTTATAAGCGAGTCTCGGATAGACGAGGTCTTATAGCGAGACTCAACAATAGTGCTATCGGAGTCTTATAAACTAGCCTCGAAATGATGAGGTCTTCAGTTAGACTCAACGATAGCGAGAGGCGAGGAATAATCATCTTGCGAGGTCATACCAGGGATAAGCATCTGGTGTGGTAAGGAATAAATATCCCGTGAATAGTTCTCGAACTATCGGAGTCTTATAAGCATGCATCGGATAGACGAGGTCTTACAGTTAGACTCAACAATAGTGTTATCGGAGTCTTATAAGCTGGTCTCGAAATGATGAGGTCTTCAGTTAGGCTCAACGATAGCGAGAGGCGATGAATAACCATCTCGCGAGGTCAGGAATAAACATCTCACGATTTGCCTATTCTTTTTTTCAAGGAACAAGGACTTCAAGATATTGCCTATTCCTTTTTCAAGGAACAAGGACTTAAAGAATATTGCATCTTCCTTTATTCAAGGAACGAGATCTTCAAGAGATCGACTATTCCTTTATTCAAGGAATGAAGATTTCATTATAACGCTCTTCCTTTATTCAAGAAATAAGGTCTCCAACCAGTGATAAGCATCTGGCGTAGTGGGGAATAAACATTCTGCAAATAGCTCTCGAATCATCGGAGTCTTATAAGTGAGTCTCGGATAGACGAGGTCTTATAGCGAGACTCAACAATAGTGCTATCGGAGTCTTATAAACTAGCCTCGAAATGACGAGGTCTTCAGTTAGACTCAACGATAGCGAGAGGCGCGGAATAATCATCTTGCGAGGTCAGGAATAAACATCTGACGATTTTTCTCTTCCTTTTTCAAGGAATAAGGACTTCAAGATATTGCTTATTCTTTTTTCAAGGAACAAGGACTTAAAGAATATTGCCTCTTCATTTATTTCAGGAACGAGGTCTTCAAGAGATCGCCTCTTCCTTTATTCAAGGAATGAGGATTTCATGATAACGCATCTTCCTTTGATGATGAGAAGACTACGAGCTAGGACTCGCCTTTAATATATAAGAATCCATGAGCAAGATGGGCAATGACTAATTGGCTCGCTTTGAATAATAGAGATGATCAAAAGTGTCTTAAATAAGAGAAATCCCAGCTTTACATTTTGTTGATCACTTGATGTGGATAGTTGTAATTTTGAATTTTCAGCCTAGATCGTATTCAGTGCCCTAAAAAATTAATAAAGGAAATTGAAGCATAATTTGCACATCCTCCTTAAGAAGTCATGCTGGCAACCGAATGAATTTATTTTCCTCATTTAATATCAATTTGGTACTTTGAGCCTAAACATGCATTCCTTTCAAGCTATGACAGATTTATTTTTCCCAAATGATAACCTCATTAAACTTGAGTCAATGATCATAGAAACAGTGTATATAAGCCAAATAAATTCACCTCCAAAATCTTCAAAATAAAGGTCGGTCGGTCGGTATATAAATTTTCAATTTAGGAATAGCAGCCTATTTACACCTTGTAAATTGGGATTGGGTATAAAATTGTTGGTAGCCCAAAAACAAGTCCAATGATAACTTATTATACCATGGAAAATAAATACTAGGCCAGCCCACTTTACCTCAAGAAAAATAAAAGGAGGTATCCCCATAATTTTACAATGGGCTTGAATATGTGAAAAAGGCCCAAGAGATAAAGTAGTTGAGCCATCCCAATAGAGAGGCAAGAATAAGCACATTATCCAGCAAAAACTCTATGCACTAGAGTTACCGAGAAAAAGACAAGTCACTTCTACCATTAATTCTTGACATACCTTTTGCATTGACCATTGGACAAAACCCACAAGATATTGAAAATGACCGGTCTACATGGAAAGTGGATTCATGTGACTGTAGCTTTTCCAATGGCTTCAAAGGCTGAAAATATTCAATGGTCGGCGCCAGAAGCGTTTGCCGGAGAAAGAATTTCCCCCGTGTTTAAGGGCTGCAGCTAGAGCCTATATCTTTTGCTCCAGTTCAAACACCATTTCAAATTCGAATATTTTTGGGGAAGCACCTGAGAAATTCTCTGTTCAAGAATGAATAATGCTTGCAACATTTTCAGATTTTTGGATATCCACTTTAGTGATGCTTTCCAGTCTTTCTTTTAGGCGGCAATCAAAGAGTGTTTATTCTCTAAGCTTGACTATTCTCCAAATCATTTGAACAAAGTCAGATGAATAATTTTACAATATGCCCTGTTCCAGTAAGTCGTCAATTTTGTGGAATCAACAGAATCTTCAAGAATGTATCTCATAGCCAATACTTTTTGTTTTTGGTAGCCTCTTTTGTGATGTTTCCCATGGCCAAAAATAATCACTTTCCATGGTGGGTTTTTCAACATGGGTTTCTTGAACCCTTTGCCGGGAAAATCCTTTATTGAAGGATTTTCAGATGCTTCCGGTAGCCTTCTTCTTCATATTTTTTCGTTGCTATCTTTGCCCATTTTCTCGAGTAGAAAATGACCTTTCAATTGTGGTATAACATGGTTAATGTAGCATTTTCCACAGACGGTGCCAATCTAGTGAATTGGAAAAAAGACAATCACATATTTTCATACACACACTTGAAATTGAAAAGAAAATAGACTTACATTTCATCTATCCTTCCACATATTCCTCTTGATCATTACATAGATTTATTTTGTTTCAACCTGGCGGTCGTTGTTAGTGCGATTTCCTTTTGTTCTACTTGTCAGAGTCCAAATATTTTTGTCTCATGTCAGAAGGTGTCTCCCACGTCATTTTTCAACCGACTATTGTCATTATTCCGGTAGAAGCGCGCCGAATCATGCTTGACGTGGCAAGAATGGGCCCGGTATTTGTTGAGCTCATTTTTTGGGGTGAACACAAACTATATTGTTGTATTTTCTTGATCAGAGACCCTATGCTATGATGCTATCAATTCTTCCCTTAGAACTCTTATTGAATCAGAAAGGTGAGATGCGTTTAGGTTGTTCTCAATCCATCTGTGATGTACATTCTCTTTCGTGACACACAACACAGTTGAAAGAAGAAAGCTGCTTATGAAATTCCCGACTCCAAAAGTGGTCAACGAGTAAGATGACCCCGAGGCTGTTCATGTTTTGGGGAGGTTGATCGTAGAAAAAAATCAACTTTTGTTACTTCAAGAAATGCCTCAGCAGCTCCAGTAAGTATAAATTGAGGCAATAAAATGAAAATTGATAGAGGGACTTGTCCTCCATTTTCAACTAGGCCACGATCCTTGGCAACCTTAAGTCTATGCCTTTCTGTCAATGAAGCAACCACCATAATCACAATATGGAAAATCATACCAATTCCTATTCTTCGCAAAAGGATGATGCCTCTCGGGTCGGCATACACTCTGCAATGAAAAGTTTAAATGACCCTTTTTTTTTCCTCTCTTTTGAAGCACAATGTAACTTGAGCACTGTTTTAGGTAGCCAAATGTCAATATAAGTGCGGAGCCAGCACCTGACAACCCCTGCAGTTGCCCATGATAGCTCTATCAGAAATATTTTTTTTTCTTATATTGGGCAACTGCTTGACAACAGCTCGAGGGGCCGTCTAGCGGCCTCTCGTGCTCACCTAGATTCCTATATCTGCTTATATGTTCTCACTGAAAACATAGTTAAAAAGTTAATACGAATATGAATACTGAAAAGATGAACAAAACAAAGGAAAAATGGAACAAAATTTAGTTCCAAGTAAACAATTTTGAAAGAACATAAAAGCATTGATGAAGAACAAGCTCAAAATGGCTAAAATAGATTAATATAATCATCTTAGTATTTTGAACTTGAAAATTATATTTTTTAGTCCTCCTAATGTAGATCATGGAAGGAATATACTGTAAATGGATAACAAATCGTTAGAGTACGATGACCCGAATTCTATCTGCCAAGCCCGAAAAGTTCGTGGTGTGATATATGTGGTGAAATTAAAATTATGAGAATTTTTTTGCTTATGTGGAGATAGTGGAGGGATAAGCCCAATCTCCAATTTATTATTTTCGCACATGTGCGGCCAACACATACACACACACACACACATATGATGTATTTTAGGATTTCGTTTGTTTTGGTGTAGTTGCTCGAAATGCTCCTGTCTTGCACTCATCTTTGATATAATAGTGGATTTTCTCCTCCACTATTCGTGGTTTTTTCCCGTGAAGGGTTTCCATGTAAATCAGCGTGTTCTTATTCTTATATAGTTTTATTGCGTATTCTCACTTTTACATAACACAAATTGCAAGTACATTCCTTTATAACATGACATCTGATTTCTAATCAAAGAATGCCCATCAAAGATGCTAATAGGCACTAGTCAAAAGAAAAGAGCAATGCATCTATATCAGCTACACATATTTAAGAACTGCAAAGCCCCTGGCAAGTCCACCACATAGAATATTGGAATGAAGAAAACAATCATGACGAATAAAAATGACTAGCAAATTGTCATAGCAAGAAGCATTATAGCTTGAATAGTTGTATCCATCAAGAGATTAACCAAATTGATAGTATTTGGACACACATAATTTAAGCAAGGTAACCACAATTTACCAAAACAAAAATATTTACAACACAACATGATAATAATACCAAGATAAATTGAGGCAGGAAAATATATATTCCAGAAGTGTTTACGCGACAAAGTGCTTAGGTATTTGGTGTATCCCCCAGAAGGGCATGTAACGATGGAGCACATAAATGAATTTTACACATGTCAGCAATAGCAGTAGGAGGAAAAGATGGCACTGTCTTTGTTAGAATTTGGGAGTGACCCGAATTCCTTGTTGAAATAATTGAAAAATTCTAATTGAAGTGCACGTCAAGAAGAATTTAGTTTGGAATACTATTGGAGTCATATGTCAAGTTAAAGTTTTATTTTAGAAGCACATTTGGAGTTATAAATTGGTATTGGACTTGAAGAAGAGTTTGGAATGGAGAAAACAACTGGAACCATAAAAAAAAAAGAGAAATTTTTGCTTTTTTCTCTTCTTTTTTCGTTTTGGACTCGGTTTTTGGCATCATATTTCATTAACAACTCTACTAGGAGAGTTTTGACATCCCCTGCATGTTTCCTATAAATATTATGCTCTTCTGTACAATTTCATAATGTGAGAATAATGTGAGAAAATAGATTACTAGAACTTTATGATCAATTATATAATTCTTCATTATTATTGGTGCAATAAAATCTCCTAATTTATCTGTCATATTTTCTTGTCTTCTTTTATTCTTTTCATTATAATCAAATACTTTATTATTGTGCCATATAACTTCAACATTTTAATCCAGTGGTTGGTTTCATATCAAGTGGTATAGAGCGATACGTGATCCTTGAATTTCCAACAACTGATATCAGATATTCTGGGCATAATTAACATAACAAGTGGTAATAGAGTCTAGGTTCAGCAGTTTCGCAAAGCGCAATGTTTGATTTGTTTGTAATTTTTTGTTCGTGATGGCTTCCATGAAGTATGACATTTCACTTTTAGATCGGAGCACTAGATTTTCACTATGGCAGATTAAGATGTGTGTTGTACTTGCACAATAGGATTTGAATGATGCGTTTTTGGAATTGACAAGATGTCTGCAACTTTGACCGCGGAGAAGAAATTAAGGAAGGATAAGAAGATAGTCTCTCACATTTATCTTCATCTATCGAATACTATTCTTCATGACGTTTTGAAGAAAGGTTCAGCAGGTGCTTTATGGTTGAAGTTGGAGCAATTGTACATGACTAAAAGTCTTACAAGAAAATTGTATCTCAAGCAGCATTTATACTCTTATCGAATGATAGAAGAAGGATAATTGGAAGATTACTTACTTGTATTTAAAAAAATTGTCGCTGATTTGGAAACTTTGGAAGTAAAGTAAGATAAAGAAGATTTGGCCTTGATCTTATTGTGTTCATTACCTGCTTCATTTTCTTCATTTAGATACACGATCTTCTATAGTCGTGATACTTTGACCAATGATGAGGTATATGATGCTTTCTTCACAAAACAGAAGATGAAGCATCTGGTTTCAGAGGTCAGAGATGGAGAAGACCTTGTTGTTCATGGTGGTTCTAGAAGGGACAGATTGAAGTCTAAGTTCAGTAATCAGATTTGTAACTTCTGCAAGAAGAAGAGGCACATGAAGAAGGATTGCTACAAATTGCATAATAAAGAAAGGTTGGCTGTAAGTCAATATGGAAGCAATCAGAGATTTCAGGTGAAGTAGACATCGTAGAGAACATTGTAAGTGAGAGAGATCTCTTGAATATTTCTGACATTAAGTCTAAACTAGAGAAGGATTGGATTCTAGATTCAACGTGTGTATTTCATATGTGTCCTAATAGGGATTTGCTTACTATATATGAAATTGTTTCCAAATGTGTCATGGTTATGGAAAACGACATACCTTGTTGAGTTGTTGGAATTTGTACAGTCAGATTGAAACTATTGGATGTGATAATTAGAACACTTGGTCAGGTTTGACATGTTCCAGATTAAAAGAAGAATCTCATCTCGTTGTCTATCCTTGATTCAAAGGGTTATGAGTTCTTTGGTAGAGGTGGAGTTTGAAAGTTTGTAAGGGTGCACAAGTTGTATTGGAGTGACGAAAAATGTTTTAATTATACATCTTATAGGGTCATACAGAATCAAGAATAGTCAATCAGCGTAGATTCAATACCATGGTAGACATTCAGCTTGGTACAATATCTTTAGAAGCTCGTAAAGGGTAAGATTTGAAGAATACTGTTAAGTTGAGTTCAGAAGATGTGGATAATGCCGCTTTGCCACCACCATCTGCGGTACCATTGTATTCAATTGTTAGGGATACACCCAGTAAAAAAAGGTATGTGAATGCTAATTTTGTTGAGCATACTTTCAGCGTATTAGAAGGTGTACAATCTAACAATGTGCATTCTTTAAAAGTATTTGAATTTGATTCTGCTTTGAGGTGTGTTACAGCCCAATTTGGTAAATTTTAAAATCATTAAGATTTTTCTGAAAATTTGAGGTAATTATGCAGAGTAATGTTTGGATTCATTGGAAGAAGTAGAGTATATTGTGTTTGGTTGGAGAAATCAGCTTTGGTTATTGTTTAAAAGTCAGTTCATTCCTTGTAGACAGATTTTCTTCTCCAAGTGGAGAATATTTTAGAATTTTGTTCTTTGTAGTGAAATTCGTGTCAATGTGGAGATTGTTAGAATTTGGGTGTGACCCAAATTTCTTGTTGAAATAATTGAAAAATTCTAATTGAAGTGCACGTCAAGAAGAATTCAGTTTGAAATGCTATCGGAGTTCCATGTCAAGTTGAAGTTTTATTTTGAAAACTCATTGGTAATTGGAAATTGGTATTGGACTTGCAAAAGAGTTCG
>CAIGRB010129539.1:0-10215 GCA_903798255.1 Fraxinus quadrangulata | reverse complement strand
ATTCGATTTTTTGCATCCTACTTCATCAACAACTCTACTAGGAGGGTTTGAATATCCCCTACATGTTCACTATAAATATTAAACTTTTCTATACATTTTTATAATGTGAGAATAATGTGAGAAAAGATATTACTAAAACTTCAAGATCAATTGTATATTTCTCCATTATTATTGGTGTAATAAAATCTCCTAATTCATCTATTATATTTTCTTGTCTTCTTTTATTTTTTTACTTGTGATCAAATACTTCATTATTGTGCTTCCGATGATTGACTTCATATCAAGTGGTATCGAGGGATACGTAATCTTTAAATTTTTAACAATGGTATCAGATATTCTGAGCATCATTAACATAACAGTCTCGTTATCATGCTCAATTTCTTCGCCATCACTCTCAGCCAATAAATTTAACTCCTTAATGTTACTTGTCAAAGAGAAATACCCCCATCTCTAATTATATGCAGGATACGTCTCACAATATTCCCAGCAGCCAACTCTGTATTTCAATTAATATCATGCTACTATAACATTAGTGTTTATAGTAAGCCGTACGAAGAATTTTATATGATTAAGAGATTTATTATATTTTCAAATAAAAAGAGAATCGAGCATATGCTGTATTAAAGTAGGAAATTTCACAAGTATCTTCTCTGCTTCTGTACTTGATTTAGTGCAGGGAAAGCGATAAAATAATTGATACACACATTACCAGAACACGATCACCTTCTAGTTTATGTTGATTCCTAAGAATACAAGAAATCTAGGTATCAAACTCTTTAATTCACACGAATACAAAAAATTGGACCTGTTGATTTTTTAAATACCAAATACGAGAATTTAAGAAATTAGACAATTCAAATTCAAAATATGGATAATAACTACACTCCTAGATAACGACCCACTCTATATAATGATGAAATTAAAGATAACAACTAACTCTAAATAGACTTCAAATGCCAATTTAATGAAAATTATGAAAATGAAGAGTCATAATGCAAACTAAATACTAAACTAATATTAATTAAACATAAACTAAATTGCCTAAATTAAATTAAAATCATCAATATTCAATCTTCATCATTCTCCTCCGGTTGACGAAGATTTGTCCTCGAGCCTAGTACCATGTTATCATCCAAAGTTTTGTACTAATGGTAATTTACTAGGTAAGTTTGTAGGACACACAAAAGAAAGTTCTTCAAATGAAATTCGAACTATAACAGGCATCTCAAAATCCACGGACTCTCTTACGTGGCACTTAATACCAAACATTATTTCTTTGAACCGCCTATCTGAGTTATTGACATCAGGCTCTTCATAGAAAATAGGTTAAACATCATAACTATCACCACACAAATGCATGCATTTTTCAATTTCTTCATCGAAGATAGATGGTCGATCATAAATGTCATTACTTAAATCAACAAATTCTTTAATTTCTTCGTCAAAGATTGGAGGACATTCCTAATTGAAATCCAAAGATTCTTCAACTATTTTTTGTCAAAAATTGGCAAACCATCATAGTCCTCATCTAAATCTACGTCCATCAACTTCTTTAGATCGAAAGGAACGAAAAGTTTATCGTTATACATCATAACTTTTGTCATTAAATTCCACAGACACTATAAGGAATGAATGAGACTCTGATACCAACTGATGTAGCATGGTGGGAGCGATAAAATAATTGACAAACACGCTATCGAAATTTCGTTGATTCAAGCTTGGATATAGAAAATTGGATTCGTTGATATTTCAAATATTAAATAAGAGAATTTAAAAAATTGGAGAAATCTCAACATTTCAAATTTCAATTCAAATTCCACTCCAATCAATTAATTGTCGTAAGGCTTACAACTCATATTTAAAGTAGTAAATAAAATATGGATTATAGCTTAACTCTTAAATAAATACTAACTCTATATAATGATAAAATTAAAGATAACGACTAACTTTAAATGGACTTAAAATCCTAATATTATTAAAATTATGAAAATTAAGAATCATAATAATAATTAAATGCTAAACTATTATAAACCACACATAAACAAAATAGCCTAAATTAAATTAAAATCATCAATATTCAATCTTCATCAGTACTCTACGGGATCACATATTTTGTGACTTCATAAATCTCTAACATGAACGGATAATTAAAGTATGCCACTGCTTAGTCTTACAATTCAACTATTAGAAAAATTGTTGAGTGAACAAATTTGAGCTCATATTTAAGTGGGACCATACTCCAAAATTAATGGGATTAAGCATATATCATGCTCTACTCCGCGAGATGATTAATATGATATATTTATTTGTCGACAAAGGTTAATAATTAAATGAAATATTTGATTTCAAAGCAACACATTTAAAACTTGAATGTTGAAGAATTTGATTGGAACTGCTAATATTTTTCCCACATAAGAAATCGTGTAGAAAAATGTTCAGTTTATAAGGTGGAAGTTAATTTGGGCTTTTCGAATTGGGCCTCAAGGGGTGTCACAAGTCTTTAGAATGGAGGAGAAACATTTTATTGGGTTTGGTCCAATACTTGGAAGCACGCTCTATCTGCCCGGCTAGTTGAATGGCTCGGCACGACAGGCATGGTTAGGGTGTGGTTTATAATTAATCAAATTTATTGGGTACTTGAATAAAGTTATTTTTAAAGGTTTAAAGTTTCAAACAGTTGGCTTTTTCCACGAGTTTTCTAGTTGTAATTCAAGTATATTTGTAACATATGATTGATGTCTATGACTTGTAACCGATTGTGACCAACTATGACAAACACCTCTATTAACTGCACGCGTACAATCCTCATAGCCTCGATGATTGATGTAACTTAGTTTGCGTGTGGCAACTTTTGCAGTGACATCACAGAGCACACAACAAAGTGAATACTGTTATGTCTAGGATGATCTAATATGTCAAGCGATTAAATCTATCAACACATGTTCGCAATCTTCATAGAGGTATTGTTAGTTCACATATGAGGATATGTTTAGTTCTACGCGGGAGAGGTTACTAGATAAAATCGATAGTTGATCGTCAAGTTAAATAAGTGCTGTCATTATCTTGAATTGTTGTTGAAGCAGATTAATAAAGAGGATTCTAAATCGTAGTGCTTGTCATTAATTGAGTTTATAAATGCTTCATAGTTGCTCTTTACTTTAATTTATAGTTAAATAATTATGAAATCAACTCAATCATATTGTGCTATTCAATTAGATTTAATATTATAATTAAAATCAGATTAAATACTTTGTTCCCGTGGGAATTATATCTTAGTTACTCAAGGTTTTCCTTTTTGTTGTATGGACAAATGTTATTTTTATTTTTATTTTTGTTTGTTTACATGTTAAAGATATTTATTAGAAGAAGTTGACTAATAGAGACGGATGGCATGATATCAATTTGACCTGTGGATTATAATGATCAAGTGGACAGAATGTTTAATCGGAATTTTGTAACACACTTGATCAAGAAATTATTTAGCAAGAAGAATCACAGAGATACAAATTATAAGTAATAATATTGCTATATTGATTGTGTATGCTCATTCTTTGTGTCTTGAGTCCATGCAACAAAAAGAAGAATCAGTGGTGTCCAGTTTTCCCAACTCCACTGCCTTTTCCAATTCTGCCACCAGAACCACTCATCCTTTTTAAGGCTGCCACCAAATCCAACACCACCTCCAAAACCACTACGATGGCCAAAACCACCACCAGGGCCAAATCCAGGGCCCGGGCCGAATCCACCCCCCGGACCAAATCCACCACCAGGACCAAAACCGCCACCCGGGCCGAATCTACCACCAGGACCATAACCACCACCAAGGCCATAACAGCCACCCGGGCCGAAACCACCTCCAGGGCCAAAACCACCGCCCGGAACGAAACCGCCAGGAGGTAAGAAACCACCACCAGGGCCAAATCCACCGGGAGGGAAGAAACCACCAAGGCCGTGCTTGAACCAGAACCACTTTTCATCATTCAAATTTATTGAAGCAACCACAGTCACTGAAACAACATAAAAACAAAGATATAGCAACACACCAACTTTCATTGCAACCATAATGCCGCTACAACTTTCCGAGGAATATATGTTTCAGAATTGCATTAATAACATCATACAAGAGGGGTTTATATACTTATAATTCTATTGTCCCCATCATTCAGATAATGCATTTAATGGCCCTAACAACAACCAGTTCACTAGTGCTGTGCAAAAGTCCATCAACACGTGTTTGGTAAGATGCATTAGACAAAAATGCTTTCACGTACCTACCAATAAAATCTGATGATCCATAGACCATTAGTTTCAGCGTGAACGTACCTACCAATAAAATCTGATGATCCATAGACCATTAGTTTCAGCGTGATGATTAGACAGTCAAATAAATCAAATTAAATAAGCCAAATTATGTTTTATTCATATAAATTTGCGTTTAACATTTAACTTACCCCTCAGCTGCGGACTGCAATGTTTTCTTGTTAATATGGGAAACAGCAAGTTTCATGCAGTAGCAAAGACATTTTTTGCAGTGAAGGACCATATCATAATTTTCTTATATGCAAGGAAGCTCAACTAGAAGTTGAGTAAGGTTTTATTAGACTTTCAGTTCAAGAAGGCCGCTTATCTTTCTTTAAAATATTTAAATTTCACGTGCGTGAAAGCTATTTTTCTTCGATACTAATGTCTATCATATATAACCAATAAGTTTGAAATGAATTGTTACTGGTTAATGAGGGAGCCGTTTGGGCTATACTCCGTGGGGATCCAAACTGATTTTTCCATTCGACCTTTAACAGGTGACCCAAAATTCAAACTCTGTCGTGCAAGTTAATGTCTGAACATTAGACCCAACTGCATACATCAACCGTGTTAGGTTTTAGTGGATTTATGTAATTGGTAAATTATGTGGACAAAAAGACTTAATTTGATAGCTTGTTAAAGTTCAAGGAATAATGTGCAATTTGGTCAAAAGTTAGTTAGTAGGTCTAGGGTTTCGAGTTTGGAATGAGGAGGAAAACAGCGCGGATTT
This sequence comes from Fraxinus quadrangulata, assembly GCA_903798255.1. Classification (NCBI taxonomy): domain Eukaryota; kingdom Viridiplantae; phylum Streptophyta; class Magnoliopsida; order Lamiales; family Oleaceae; genus Fraxinus; species Fraxinus quadrangulata. The sequence continues at coordinate 5,183 of CAIGRB010129539.1, read as the reverse complement.
TCTCTGGACTGCCGCCAAGGGTTGGCTCGAGCTACAAAAGCAGAAACATAGTCGTTAGACTGTCATCCATCCTTCGCTCGAGCGATATACTGTCGCTCGAGCGACAATGTTGTCCGAAAAATCTTTATCTCACTATTTCAAGGCTTTTTACTTGGTCCATTTGTTTCTTGACCCACATATAAATATCAGAACTCACCTGCACGATTTTCTAAGGTTGACAATTAAGAGAAACAGTTCAGAGAGTGAATATATCACATCATATCATTCAACATTCAATTCTTATGAGAGTTTTGGTGAGAAAAACATCGAGAGCATAATCCAAATACCAAACCACAACTTCCAACATATCTGTCAGAGGTGCTGAAAATCGAGAAATGCGACTAGAGTTCCGATCTATGAAGAACTGGTTGTTCTTCATGATCTACAAGAGATAGACGATTCTATCAAGCTAGGGGCTGCTGCAGGATAGTGGAGTTCCAGGATAGCGTTGGTTATTGCAATTGGAATTGGTGCAGAGGAGCACCGAATTCAGGAGAGCTGTCGAATTGCAGTCAGGAGATCATATAGTACGTGTCGTCGTCTCGTCTGGTAGATTATAAGTCTTGAATCGTTTATAGTGAATTGACTGGCAAAGCGCCCAGAGTTTTTCCCAGTTAGGTTTCTCCGTGATCACACCGTTGTTCGTTTACTGCTTCAAATTATGAATGTATAATTTGTGGTATTTAAATTTAGGATTAAATTGACTGTATAATTAACCATATAGAGATAATTAATTAGTGACTTATTACTAATTAGTTAATAAGATTTTAATTCCGCATATTACACCTATTCACCCCCTCTAGGTGTTGTTAGGGTCGAATTTACATTTTTCAATTGGTATCAGAGCCTTAAATTGATTCCTGACCCCTTTTTGTTAAGTCTAGATGAGTCATTCTTTGTCCGTGCCTCCGTTTTTCGACGGTAGCAATTATGCATACTGAAAAGTTCGAAAGAGAGCTTTTCTTAAAGCTTTGGATGAACGCATTTGGATAAGTGTTCAAAATGGGTGGGCTCCGCCTACAACTATTGTTGATGGTGTAGCTATACCCACTGATATTTCACAGTGGTCGAAAACGAATTTAGATGAGTGTAATTGGAACAATATGGGCATTCATGCCCTGTTCTTGACTATCTCTGCTGAAGAGTTTAGACGTGTATCGATGTGTAGAACTGTTAAGAAAGTTTGAGATATTTTAGAAACCACACACGAGGGAACTAAAACTGTTAAAAACTCTAAACTACAGATGTTGACCACTATGTTTGAAGAGATAAGGATGGCTGATGATGAGTCGTTTGATAGTTTCTATGCTAAACTGAATGACATAGTCAATTCGAGTTTTAATTTAGGTGAGAGGATCCCCGAGTCAAAGATTGTTAGGAAAGTCCTTACATCACTGCCCGAGAGGTTCAGACCTAAGGTTACTGCGATAGAAGAGAGTAAGGACTTAGACGCTGTTAAAATTGAGGAACTCGTAGGATCATTTCAAACTTATGAACTTACTGTCTCACAATCTACAAAGGTTAAATCCATCGCCATGAACACCGTTAGAGAAGCTGAGAGCGAGTCCACTGACAGTGAGTCCCTTAGGGATGACGAAATTTCCTATTTCGTTAAAAAGTTCCAGAAGGTGATGAGGAATAGGAGAAAGCCTTAGGAGCGGAGTAGTGAAGTCCCCAGTAAATTCTCTAGAGGTAGACGTGAGAAAAATACCTCTAGGACTCCCGTTAGGAGTGAATGTCTAAATTTGAAAATGAGTTCGGGAAAAGAACGTCATAAGGTTAGTCGTGACTATGAGTGATGAGGAGTCAGAATCTAGCTCTTAGAATGAGACATCTGGCGGTAAGGATTAGATAAGATGTTGGGTTGCCCATCTTGCCTTTAAAGCTCAAAATAGCTCCATGAGGTATCTTGACAGTGCATGCTCAAGACACATGTGTGGTGACAAAACTTTGTTTTCGTCTCTCGATGAATGGAATAGTGGTATTGTTACTTTTGGAGATGGAGCCATTGCACCGATCCAGGGAAAGGGTGTTGTTAAAATTGCTGGACTACCGGCTATCTCTGATGTGCTTTCTGTGAAAGCGTTAAAGTCAAATTTGTTGAGTATCAGCCAAATTTGTGATACTGATTTTGAGGTTAGCTTTGTCCAGAAAAGGTGTACTGTGTATGACTCAGCAGGTAACATTGCTCTCAAGGGTGTAAGAACCCCCGATAATTGTTACGGAGTTTTACCTAATACCAGCTATGTTTGTAATAGTGTCAAGATCACCATCATTGAGCTGTGGCATCAACGACTGGGCCATATGAACCATAACAGTTTGTCCAAGCTTGCCAAGATGGATATAGTCAATGGTCTACCTAAGCTAGAAAACACAGAGTCCACTGTTTGTGGTCAATGTCAACAAGGTAAGCAGATTAGAGTGCCCCACAAGCAAACTTCTACGATCATGACAAGCAAGCCTCTTGAACTACTCTATGTGTATTTAATGGGACCATGTAGAACTGAAAGTCTTGGTGGTAAATGATATGTTTTGGTTGTAGTTGATGATTTTTCTCGATTTATATGGATTGAACTGCTGAGAGATAAAATTGAAGTGTTCGGACTTATCATTTCGTTGAGCAAGAGACTAAAAAATGAGAAGGGATATTCTGTTTGCAGAATTTGTAGTGATCATGGAAAAGAGTTTGAAAACTCGAATCTTGAAAATTTCTGCTTGGAGGAAGGAATCCAGCATGAATTCTCATCACCGATCACTCCACAACAAAATAGAGTTGTTGAAAGGAAAAATCGTGTAATTCAAGAAATGGCTAGAACTATACTTCATGGTAAAGGACTAGCTATGCATTTTGGGGTGAAGCCATTAATACTGCGTGTCACATAGTAAACATGGTGTATCTTAGACATAAAAATGATATGACACCCTATGAGATCTGGAAGGGTAAACAGCCTACAATCAAGTACTTTCGTATGTTTGGCAGCAAGTGCTACATCTTAAGAGATAGAGAAATTTTGAGAAATTTTGATTCCAAAAGTGATGAGGGAATAGTTCTAGGATACTCCAAAAATAGTCGGGCCTATCGGGTGTACAATAATCGCACATGTGTTATGATAGAATCCATTAATGTGGTGGTAGATGATGCTTGCAGTGAGAGGAAGATTGGTAGAAATTGTACTGATGACTGTAATGTTATAGGTACCAAGTGGATATTCAAGAATAAAACGGATGATGAAGGTATCATTACGAGAAATAAGGTCGGTTGGTTGCTCAGGGATACACTCAGGTTGAAGGTGTTGATTTTAATGAAACTTTTTTCTCGGTTGCCTGTTCCTTGGGGNACCAGCTGTTGCTTGTACTTTAAGGTTTAAATTGTACCAAATGGATGTCAAGAGTGCCTTTCTAAATGGAATTCTTTAGGAAGAAGCTTATATGGAATAACCGGTTTATTGATCCGAAGTATCCTCATTATGTGTATCGGTTGAATAAAGCCTTGTATGGGTTGAAACAAGCACCTAGAGCCTGGTATGATAGACTTACTGCATATCTCTTGGAATGTGGTTTCACGAGAGGCGGTGCTGACAGGACCATGTTTATAAGATGAATAGAGAATACCATTACCATAGCTTGGATCTATGTGGATGACATTGTCTTTAGTTCTCCTGTTGATTCTCTTGCTCATGAGTTCGCTGAGTGTATGAAACAAGAGTTCGAGATGAGAATGATCGGAGAATTAACTTATTTTCTTAGTCTTGAAGTCAAGCAGACGGATGAGGGATTATTCATATCTCAATCGAAATACGCCAAGAATCTTGTCAAACATTTTGGACTAGACAGCAAGAAACATACTAGAACCCCCATGAGCACAAGTGTCAAATTAGGTCTCGATTCGACAGGCAACAATGTTGATCAAACATTGTATAGGAGTATGATTGGTAGCTTACTTTACCTCACTACCAGTAGACCTGACATAGTACTTCTGGATGTTGCTTTTATGTTGGAGGTAATCTTGTAGCTTGGATGAGTAAGAAACAGAACTCTATTTCTTTGTCCACGGTAGATGTCGAATATATCGCTGCAGGAAGCTGTTGCACTCAACTACTTTGGATGAAGCAGATATTGAGTGATTATAGTATTGAACATGGTACTATGACTGTGTTTTGTGATAATACTAGTGCTATTAATATTTTAAAAAAAATCATGTTCAACATTCTCGTACCAAACATATTGACATACGACATCATTTTATTCGAGAGCTTGTGGAAACTCGTATTGTTGCTCTTGAGCACGTCTCTACTGAAAACCAATTAGCTGACTTATTTACCAAACCTTTGGATGGTTTGCGCTTTGAATTTCTTCGAACAGCTATTGGTGTATGTGTACCTCATCAATTAGGCACTGTTGGTGCATGCTTGTGCTTTTATCTTTATGTGACATTAAATTATGTATGCATCATGTTCATTCTTTTATTTGTTCTCATGTATTTCTATTTCTTGTTCTGTGTTTATTTGTGAATTTCATTTTTGTTGTTTTGTTTTGTGTGTTTGGTGCATTCATGTTTTATACGAGAAAACAAACAAAAATATTTTATGCAGAAAATTATTTTATAGCTTGACATACATTGCGCTTGATTTTGTTGGTTGTGGCCCAGCATGAGTTTATTTAATGTGTTGTAACATATTTTCTATTGCTGGCTTAAGTTTTGTATGTAGTACTTTGTATAGATTTTTTCTTATATCATCTGCACTGCACATACTATGATCTTGTTAGTGTGACTCTACCGCGTGTGTGAGATTTGAGATGGTAGTCACATGTTAGTAGGGTGAATTTGAATTTGAATTGACCTTATTTATTAGACCTATACTCAAGTCTTTCCCTATTATCATTTATATAAAATACTGCAAAAAGGCTCAATATCTTATACTCCCTTTTGAATCCTATTTACTTGAGTGATTAACCCTACGGGATTTCTCATACCTGATGCCATTGGTTAACTGACTTGGATTAACCGGTCTAAAGCTTGTTAATGGGTCATTTCAGTCGCTTAATGGAAGGGAGCCTGCACTTAAAATTGTTCAAATAATTATGAGTTTCAAAATTGTGAAAAAAATATGCAATAAGTCAGGGGGAGAAAAGGAAAAGTATCC
>CAIGRB010129527.1:2013-32484 GCA_903798255.1 Fraxinus quadrangulata | reverse complement strand
GAGGACAAAGTATAAAACAAAAAAATAATGTCCTAACTCTAGTTTGCCCCAAGCAGAGCGCATATGTTCTCTAAGCTTCTCCCGCTCATCACGCTGTTCAGAGGAAGCAGTAGATAACTCAGTCATAAGTCCCTCATCGACCTCCAATCTCGAGTAACGCTCAAGCAAAGATTTGCTTCGCTCAACTTCTCGGGAAGTTGTACGTTGCTTGGCTTCTAACCTGGCTTTGCAGTCGTCCATTCTCGCTTGAAGTTCCTTCATTTCTGTAACTAGGCTCATCATCAAAGAATCNTTCGCTCAACTTCTCGGGAAGTTGTACGTTGCTTGGCTTCTAACCTGGCTTTGCAGTCGTCCATTCTCGCTTGAAGTTCCTTCATTTCTGTAACTAGGCTCATCATCAAAGAATCTTCACCTATGACTTCAGAGGAGATTTCGATTAGATCGCCTTTAGCTTTCTCAAAGGAAAAGTTGAAGATGAGCTTTTCTGAAAAAATCCAGGTAAAACATTAATACATGAAAAATTCATTAGCATATAAAGGATTTTTCATGAGTGCACGAACTCCAATACCTTCCTTCTGACGATGAGAGGGGCATCATCATCATCATCACCACCACCACCAACGGGTAAAATTGGTGAAGTGGAAGCTAGTCGTTTATGGCTAGAAACGCTAGTTGTTCCAGATGGAGATCTTGAAGGAGAAGTGAGACCCATGACAGCTAAGGGGATGGAAGGAAAAGGAGTAGCAAAAGAAGTCACTGGCCTCTCCAGCGAGTGAAAAGCACTGTTAACATCAGTTGTAAACAATCGGCACTTCACAGATGGCCGGAGTTTTTTAAAAACAGAGTGAGTAATGAAAGTAGAGTTGAAAGGGGCTAAAGAGAACCATTGGTCAAAAGGGTGTTACGAGCATCGATAGCTTGAGCCTCTATTTTATTAATGGTGTGAAAACGCTCTGTTAAACTTTTAGAGAAGCGGGGAGGAACATGCTTGTTTGGCTAAAACCAAGCGGCGGGCAAAAAATTGGAGAACATATATCCCAACCCTCGCCTTGGCATTTGTCCCAGTGAGGATGTCATGAAACAACTCATTCACAGTCAAAAATTGAGCCCAAATGGGCAAGAATGTACTCTTGTCATTCATGGAAGAAAGAGGGAGCACATAAGTTGGAGTCAAATGAGTAGGAAAAGGAAAAAAGGGAGTGATTGAATCTTAGTTATAAAAAAATGCAAAAACGTCCATATTAGACATATTAACAAGATTTAGTTGATTGATGACTAACCCGTAACAACTGGCTAAAGTAGGAAGGGCCGATGGAGCACCAAATTGAAGAAAATATGCTCTCAACCACAATTGAACCAGCCAAAGAGGCCCACTGCTAGTAGAAGATGCACCGTTTCTTAACTAGAATTAGAGGGAAGTCATGCCTCTATAGAAGGCAGCCAAGAATAACGAGCAAATATTTAAAGATCTACCACGTGCTAACTCATGCGCTATATGCAAATAAGCCATGGAAGGTTTAAGGCTAAGAATACAAAGGATATATTTACAGAGTCAAACCTGAAGAAATGCGACACGTTCGACATGGGTGGGTTTAGAGCCAGATTTATTATAAAATTCTTGCATGTCAGAGTAAGAATCGGTGAGTTTCTTGTCAAATTTTAAGGCAGCGCTAGAAACCAAAATGTCCAGATAAATGGTGTCGTCTGAAGGTGGAAGATTCACGAAGGCACCGATGTCCCTTAGAGTAATAGACATGGATCCCAGTGGAAAGATGAAGATATTGTACTCAGATGATCAAAAACTCAATGCAACAGGGAAAAGTACAGGGTCATAAATTGGGGGGCGAAGAGTAATTTCTAACAAATCAGAAATTTCTGCCCGATCAAAAATTGACTTGGTAGGGCCATGTCGTAACATACGTGCATGCCAACAATGAAAGGTAGTATTAGTTTTAGGCCAAGTACGAATACCTCTTTTACGGATTGGCTTCAATGACAAAGAGTTCAGAAAATGAGGATCTTGAGTGCACGGGAACAACTGACTTGCCGCTACTTATCTCACCGAATCAATGTCTTTAAAAGATCGGCCTAAGAAGAACTCATGAAGATCAGGGTTGGTCAATGAGAGGTACGTTGAATTTATATATGGCTTGGAGAGAAGCTCTTGAAAATCTTCAAAGCTAAGGGAGTTGTCTGAAGAGCTTTGTGAAGTCGCCATTTGCTGCAAAGTTTCTCAAAGGATTTAGGAATGTTTATGGAAAAATAAGCAAGAAGATGAACAGTAAATTTAAAGGCGAGAAGAAACACAGTGAGACAGAACGTGGTTATAATGGCGCGAAAAAGTGGCATGTTTCGAGTTTAATAGAGGCTGCGTGATAATGCATCTTTTTAGGGATATAGAAGGTCATTGCCAAACGAGATAATGATTGAGATTCGTCGCCTTTCTCAAATTCTAAGTATCGTTCGTCGCCTTTCTCAAATTCTAAGTAACGTAGGAAAGCATAAAGAATGAATATGGCAAAAGATAAATAATCGAATATTAATTTTGCCAAATTAAGGGGTAATTGTTGACATATAAAAATAATAAGGCTCAATTAAATGATCCATAGAGTGAATCCCAGCTAAAGAATTCAAATGATGGATCCAAACAAAACCATGTGAAAGCCCAAAACGGAGTTATGCAATGGAAGCCCATCATCACCCAAATCTGATATACGCCAAAATAGTGGAAACTCGTTGTCGCTCAAACTTGCAAGACGCCCAAGTGACAAAGAACCCCATCGCTCAAACCTGTGAGACGCTCAAGATCTGGGCAAGGATAATGTATTATTATTATTATTATTTAAAGCGACGGACAGTTTATTGAAACGGTTCATCCTATGATCTAAGAATCTCGGTTGCAAGTAGTTAAATAATAGGAGAAGTGACAGCGGTTATAAGCAGTTACTTGACAAGTCATTTATCATGAAGAAAGTGAGTAGTTATAGGGCGATAAATAGTTTTCAAACGATTTTACAAGGAAAACTGTCAAAATGAGTATAAAAGAGAAAAAAAGACATAGAAGAAAAGGATTCAGTCAATCAACTCTCGAACAAATAATTATGTAATTTCGTTCCTTTATTTTTTTCTCGTCAAAAATTTCAATTTACTTGTGTACTTGTGCCCCTTGTAGACCTTTTGTTTCATGTATAGCGTACTCTTCATAAATAAAGCACCCCTCGTTGGGACTTTATCTCAAAAGGTTTGTTTCTTATACGATCGTCTGAACTTTCTTTTAATTGTTAGCGACATTCGTGCGAAACATAAACCAAATTTTTTTCTTTTCTTTTAACCACATATTTTTCAAAAAATCAATATTTCTCTTATTATAATGTGGAATAATGAGATCCAAACGGGCGCTTAACATCAAATGGAGTATGAATTTGAGATTTTCTTTTATATCATGTTTGGAATATGTTTATAACGGGTTTAAATTATAAGTAAACAAAAATAAATTGTAGATAAATGTATAATATTTGTGAATTTCTCAAAATATATGAATAAAAAACTATTTGAATATTTATAAATAAGAGCCAAACGTAACTAAATAAATAGAGCTTGTTTTATATTTATTTAAATACAATTCAAACTCGTTCTATATCAGTATTAATAACACTTTCATTTATTGACTATCTTCATACAAGTTATTTGAAATGGTGTAACGCGTAAACATTTACGAATATATGATATTTTTCATATTATAGGAAAAAATCAACAATATATTATCACCTTGTTTGGCCCATTTTCTAAAATTAATTTTTCATCAAACTCATTTTTAATCATAAATTAAATTTCGTGAGACATAAAGCTTTTATCAACTATATAAATTTTATAAACTTTTATTAAAATTTATTAAAAATTTAAATTTTAACTAAACCAAACACAGTCTAAACTGCTGAAAATAGAGAATGAGAACTAGAAGGAAGAACAATATACTAAGTACTGTGACAACGCGAGTGTCAGATTCTATATATTTTTTTTCATATTTTCTTTTCCTCATATAAAACTCAGAAAACCAATAGCAATTCTCTCTCTCTCTCTCTCTCTCTCTTGCCTGCAAATTACGTTACCAAATTGAAATCTCATTCGATTGATGTACGATTGTACAATGGTACACTTCTCTACGGCGAGGTAAATATTTTGTAAATTCTTTGGTTAACTGTAACCTCTGCGTTCCACGATTTGTTGTAATAATTCTCGAAATTTTTTAAAAGGATTCTGGGATTAGTTCTTCGAATTGTTTCCTTTAGATCTGGCTGTTGATTTAGGGATTGAGAATTAGTGGTTCGTGATGAGTTGTCTTCTAACGTCATGGTGAATTTGGGTTGAATTATACAAGGGGTTCTTACGTAGTTGATGCGTAAAAATGGATGGGAGTCTGGGATCAGGAGTTGTGTTGAAGAAGAAAAATTCGTCAGGGTGTTTGATTATTAAAAAGAAAAGTGAAAATAACAATTTAGTTGGATTGGGGAGTTCGAACAATATTAACGAAAAAAAGAGGCCTAGGTTAGTTGTTAGTGATTCGGGTTCCAGTTATGAGAACCAGTCATTGGAGTTTATGAGAAGAAAAGTGAATGAAAAGAAGTTTCGGAATGGTTCTTTGGAGGGTGGGAAGAGTGGGCTTGAAGACGGGGAGTATTACAGGAACAATGGCAAGATGGAGAGTAGTGGTGAGAGGAAAAGAAATAGGTTGGATTTGTTTGAGTTTGATGAGTATGATGCGTACCAAGAGTTTGATGGGAAGAAGATGAGGAACGAGTATGTTCAGGACAGGTTTAAGATGATTGGTCAAAGTGGTGGTGGGAATTTGAAGGAAGTTGGAGGTGGGTCGTCAAGCCGGAGTGTGATGGTGGATAAGGAGAGACATGGTTCATATTTTGGCAGTTCTATTTGTGGGAAGAGCAGAGGGGTAGAATATAGTGGTGGGAGAAATAAAGGGTTTGAGTTAGAGGAGGATGAAGGACATATGCCAATTTCATTGTTAAGGTTAAAGTGTCAGGGGGTGGTGGATGAGCCAATTAGGTTGCAGGGGAAAAATGGGGTGTTGAAGGTTATGGTGAAAAAGAAAAAGATGGATTTTCCATCTCAGCATAAGAATTATGAACCTCAGGAATTTAAAGTAAGAAAGGATTCTAGGTCTGAAAATGTTGTCGAGAAGGATTTATTGGGATCCTCATTTCATTCGGCTTCAAAACAACATAAAAAAGGTTTATTTGTTGACAAAGAGAAAAGGGTTGTGAAGGAGAAAATGGACTTGCAACTGGAAAAGGCAAAACCATTTAAGACCAAAGGCAAAAAAGATAGAGATTCATGGGTTGATGATATTGATACATCACCCGAACTGGCACAACCAGAGCTGCATGCTGGCAGCTCAAAGAAGGTGGCGAAAATGAAGGAAGAAAGATCTCCTCCTCCCAAAAAATCAATGCCGTCTAATGAGAAAGAAGAGAAAGTGAAACGTGGTGGGAGCACAGAAAAGCGAATGCTGCGTGAGCAGATTAGGGATATGCTAGTTGATGCTGGCTGGACCATTGATTATAGACCACGGCGGAACAGAGACTACTTAGATGCTGTGTACATTAACCCGAGTGGAACAGCCTACTGGTCAATAATTAAAGCTTATGATGCACTCAAGAAACAGTTGGAGGAAGACAATGGGAAAACTAAATCTGATGTTGGCTCTTCCTTGTTTGCTCCTTTGTCTGAAGATCTAATAAACAAGCTTACAAGGCAAACTAAAAGGAAGATTGAGAAAGAAATGAAAAGGAAGAGAAAAGAAGATCGCTCGAATAAGAGTGCTAAAAGATCTGCTGGAAAAGAGGTTGCAGAGAGCTCAGATACTGATCAGAATGAAGAGAATCTTGGCTCGTACAGGAAACAGAATTGTAAATCATTAAAAGGCAAATTGAGTGAAGTGGGTGAAGAGAGGGGGGGTGATTCAAGTGATGATTTACCCAAAAGGAAGCCCAAGAAAGACAGAGTTGAAAAAAATTCTAACAAAACAAGTTCTAAAGCGGTACAAGGAAGAACAAGTAAGATAATTGGGAGATGCACTCTGCTTGTTCGCAGCTCTAACAAAGGGCAAAACTCAGAATCTGATGGTTATGTTACATATACTGGAAAAAGAACTGTACTGGCTTGGCTGATTGACTCTGGTACTGCACAGTTAAGTGAAAAGGTACAGTATATGAACCGTAGACGGACACGTGTAATGTTAGAAGGCTGGATCACGAGGGATGGGATCCACTGCGGTTGCTGTAGTAAAATCCTTACAGTTTCAAAGTTTGAGCTCCATGCTGGCAGCAAGTTGCGTCAGCCATTTCAGAACATACTATTGGAGTCTGGGGCCTCTCTTTTGCAATGCCAAATAGATGCCTGGAATAGGCAAGAGGAGTCTGTGCGCGAAGATTTCCACACTGTAGATGTTCGTGGAGATGATCCAGATGATGATACGTGTGGTATCTGTGGTGATGGAGGGGATTTGATCTGTTGTGATAGTTGTCCATCAACTTTACACCAGAGCTGTTTAGGAATACAGGTATGTTTTAGATAGCTCATGTCACGACCTTTGTGGATTTTCTCATGTTTATTACATCACTAGCATGGAATTCCTTTGAGTCTTACTGTTTATCCTATTGTAATCCCTCAATTTATAGTTAGTTACATAATTCATCTTTACATGTACAAGAATATTGTTTATATTTAAATATATGTCTAATAGGTAATTGCCCCCGCGTTACTAGACATATTCCTGTGGATCATTTCACTCCCCAGAACATGCTAAGCTGCACATGCACATAATTAACTGTTGTATATGTATAGAAAATACTGCAGCTCTGGTTGCCTGCTATTTTGCATTCCCCCTATCTTTTTTCAAGGGAAGGCCAAGGGAGGGAGGAGAGAGCTGGGGTATGGAGCTTTGCTACACGTACACTCAGGCATACGCTCTGGGTGACATAATGCACAAGTGGCGTTCTTCCATTGGTTGGTGAAAAAAAAAATCTTCACTCGCCAACGACGGAATGTCACTTGTGTATTATGTCATCCAAGGAGTACACTCGAATGTACAAGTAGAATAATTTGAGAAACTATAGCCCTTTTTGGGCTCCATTTTTACAAAAAATACATTTTAAACCACGTATTCTCCCACAAAATAATGTTATACGTAAACCTAAAACTTTTCCTTATTTTTTAACTATACATTATCCAAAAAAATCACTATTATAAAATACATTTTTCCCCAGATCTCATTTTAATGGAGCCCAGACAAGGGCATAATTATGATATTGTTTTTTGGAGTTATCAGCTACGGGATATATAATTAGTTACATGAAACTTGTATCTTTTTTGCATGGTTGCGTGCAACTTACATTTTTCAGATAGCTCACGTACTATATCTCACTGCAGGCGCTCCCTCCAGGTGATTGGCACTGCCCCAAGTGTACATGCAAATTTTGTGGGGATGTTAGTGGAAATGGTGCTGAAGAAAATGACAGGACTGTCGACCTTATCAGATGCATCCTCTGTGGAAAAAAATGTATTATCTTTGTGTTTTTGAAGCTTTCTATATGTCGCTACATCCCACTTTTTCCTCTGTTTTTGGGTTTTGAAGCAAGTCAAATGAACTCTTACTTTTTGTGTTTTTTAGATCACAAATCATGCACTGAGCTGGTGCATGGTGTGCCTGTGAGTTTACATGGTGAATCTTATTCTTTTTGTGGGCAGAAGTGCCAAGAGGTATAAGCTTTTGTTTCCTTTTTGGGATTAATGCTGAGAAATATTACAGCGTGATATTACCAGTGTAATTGACTTTCTGGTAATCGTCGATTGCATCTTGGCTATAGTAATCCAACTTGTTTTTTCTCCTGCTTTTTCGGTGGGATCCTTGTAGAAGTGGGATTAACACGAGCCAAATATAGGCTACATCTTACAACAAGCACATATAGAAAAATAAGCAAGGAACATTTTTTGGATAGTGACAAGTGGACAACAATTCTCAAGTTACTTTTTATCCACACGTTTTGAGGGATCCATAAGTACTACTCACACCATTTATTTATATCTATTTAGACTCGAGCATGTTTTTCATCATGTACTGAGGGTGCATAGGGAAACCATGTGCATTTTGACGTTCTGCTAAAGGCCATTTCATGGTCCAACGAGTGAATAGATAAAAGAATCGAAAGGGAGAAAATCACGAATAGAAGAAAACAAAGTAGTTAATATTTTCTTTTTATAACGTCTTTGTGAAGCAAGCAGGCTTTAGTTTTTTTCTTGATTTCACAAAGAATGTGTACATGCAACTGTATAACACTTGATAATCTTGGAAGATGGATAAATTTGTTAGTTTTTCTGATTTATCTCATCTTTTCAATTCTGTTTATATGATTCTCATGACCAAACAGGTAAAGAATATATTATCACCCAAGGATCTTGTTTCTTGTTATGTAAATAAAATAACACAGGAAAAATCAAAATTATGCCCTTAGATCTCCTGCTTCTTTTCGAACTAAACAATGAAGAATAAATCTAATTAGCAATTCCTATTGAAGGAGATGAAAGCCCCTCTCAAGTGGTAAGAACGAAGCTTTACTAGCCTACTAGTTTAGCGACTTGTGTTTGAGTCTCATTTGGGGGGAGGGTGAAATTCGAAAAAAAAAAAAGCCATCCTATAGAAAGGAGAATAAATGTGCGATCATATCGAAGCAACCTATTCAGCCCATGTTTGAGCCCCATTCTTTCTCATTTTTTCCCCTTCATTTTTCTACGGTACTCATTTTTAACCACACATTCTCCGAATAAAATAATATTACACATCTAAAACTTTTCATCACTTTTCCACTGCACATCCTCCCATCAATCACTATTCAAAAACTAATTCTTCCTTAAAAAATGGGGGCCAAACACCCACTCAAAAGGAACATCAAGATTGCAGTCATATGTGAACATGTTCTAGTTTTATTGGAACTAACAAAAGGAATTGGGATAATGAACTCGATTGCCTGTGATTTTTGTAATCTTTTATTATTCATTTCATCATTTGTAATATGAATGCAAATATATATATTTGCGTACATGAAAAGATTTTTATTTAAGTGATACTAAGTATTGTGGATTATCAGAAAAGCACTTTTTAGTAACAGCTTTTCTAGATCAGCTGTATGTGTGTTAAAATAAAAGGATTTTTATAGGTATTTAACAAGAAGAATAAGAGTCTCTTGTCTATCCCAAAGGTTTTGGACTTCAAACTAAAGAGTTGTGTTTTCAGTAATGCTTGCTTCCTACAAAATACCACCCAAATTACTGAAAACTTCAATTATGAATGTGTGAAGTTCAATCAGCATATTCTATTTAGACAGTTGATTTAAATTTTAGATTTATGTTTACCCACTTTCGGTGCTTTCATATGTTTGCCAACTCTTATTAAACTCCTAGGATATAAATTGATCTCTCACGAAATCCTTTGTTGCAAAGAGTCACTATTAGCTTTCCCTTATTTTCTCCCTTGAAAACTTACTATTAGAATCGTCAGTGTTAATGATATATTCATGAATCGTGAAAATTTAAGTTCTGTATGTGTGTTGCAAAACACAGTAATAACAAAATATTCATTAATTCATACTCGAAAGGTTCGACTGTTACTATAGATTTCCCTTAGATGATAAATTTAGTTTTCAAAGTATTGTTTCCTCCTTCAGTTTTATATTTTTGCCAACTATATTGACCGTGTTACTGTGTTGTGTCTTATTGAATATTTTTGCAAGCTTCAGAAATCAGAAGAAACTTTTCTCACATTCTTCTATTTTGTCAGCTCTATGATCATTTGCAGAAGATTGTTGGAGTCAAACTTGAACTGGAAGCAGGATTTTCATGGTCTCTTATTCAGCGAACAGATGTTTCTGATCCCTTGCACCATGGATTTCCTCAAAGAGTGGAATGCAATTCTAAGCTAGCAGTCGCGTTATCGATTATGGATGAGTGTTTTTTGCCCATCATTGACAGGAGGAGTGGCATCAATATAATTCGTAATGTTGTCTATAGTTGTGGGTAAGGAGATACTGATCATGCTGAAGCAGATATTTCATAATCGTAATGTGATTTTGGATTATAAAATTCCATTTTCTCTGTTTAGTGTTGCACGTAGATTTTAGTTTACTATTTGTTGAAGAAATCTTGTTCTTCTGGAGTTTATACAAATCAAGCCTGTGTTTCCTATACTCACGAAACTGTCAGCTTAAGGATATGAGTATTAGAATTTTACCGTGTATAAGCATGAAAGACAAATGACGTTTCTTCCTTTTTACTTTATATTTGTTGTTGTGTATATTATCTGCATAGTTTTGCTAGTATACATGAATATTACAATATTTTGTCATTTTCTAACTGTCTTCTAATATTTTTTGATCATTTATCAATAATTCGGTCACTTCTTTGTGGTCATTTTTTGCCATTTTCTGCTCTTGCTTTTTATCTCTGATGACTGTTCCCCTACAGTCTCTCATGCGTAGTCATATCTTGGTCTTTGAAATTAGTCTACTCATGCATGTGTGTCTCTTCTCTCGTAGATCGAACTTTAATCGTCTGGATTATCATGGCTTCTATACGGCAATTTTGGAGCGAGGTGATGAAATAGTTTCTGCTGCATCTGTCAGGTAAAATGATTTGGGACTTTGACAACAAATCTAAATCATGGGTGCAATCAGATTTCTGCAGCAGTGAGAATCAAGATGCATTCTGGATTTGTTAATCTCTAGTGTGAATTAAATGATATTGCATTACTACCTCCTCTTCTAACACTGCTTTTGGACTGTAAGAAATAATAGGTTTACTGTCTATAGATCAATTTTCAGAATGAGATGAACAACTTGTTTTACTACTTGGTGCAGACATAACATCAATAATCTAATTTGCATTCTTTTCTTTGATCATTTTCATGTGATATTTGGTCTTTCCGGTTTCATTTTTTAATGCATATTTTGCAGATGATGGATTGATATGTTAAAAATCAACCTACCTTGTCTAGAAAATGATAATAAAATCCTATAACGAGTTTCAGGATTGATTTTTCTTGTCTGCTGGTAAATGGCTTGTCACACCTTGATGCAAATGGACCTTGTCATTATAGGAGTGTATCTAGATATTTCCACATAAATATCTTGGATAGCTACGCAGGGAAGATATTAGTTGAGAAGGTGGTGGGAAAGTTTAGAGAATCTTCTCACTCATCAGATTAAGTTGAACTCCATGCCACATCTGTGCCTTAGAGTTCACAATCTATGCAACCATGCTACTGCAAAACACTTTCTCTATGTGTAGATAGGCTGGCCCCAAGGTGCAATTATCAGAGTCGAATGCCTCAGGTTCTTGACAAGCTATTGAATTGGTGAACTAGTTCCAAGGAAATCAGACTTCCATGCAGAAATGAGAAGAATGGTGTCAAAACTTTTAAAAGAAAAAATGAAGAGTTGATTTGCTACCATGTTTCTTCCTAAATGTATATATTTTTCCAATCACCGACCTAGTTACATTCAATGGGAAATATGACATTTTCTAGATTCTGTTTGTCTAATTTTACCTGGTCATGTTCAGTTTTTGTCATCTATTTGCATGCCCATGGGATTTCAAGAAGGATGAATTTCTGTGTTATTTAATTGTATATTGTGTCTTCGCCATTGGGTAAAACATCTTTTTTTGTTTAGATGTGCTGTGTTGGGTTTCTTATTTATAATCTTGTCAATATAGATTGTTGACTTATGGTATGGTTGCTTATTGAATTTTATTGACTATCAAGAAAAATCATTTTGATTACTGTATATATCATTATCTAATTAGGATCCACGGGAACCGTCTTGCTGAGATGCCATTTATTGGGACCCGCGAGATCTATAGGCGCCAAGGAATGTGCCGGCGACTTTTGTCTGCTATTGAGTTGGTAAGAAGAGGGCATCCTGTCAGTACCTTCACTTGTTAAGTATGCATCAGTTATGCTTTCTGGACGAATGTTGTGCCCAAGCCCCAAATATCACTTCTTGCTTTCTGGTCACTATCATCTATTTACTCTTGAAAATTACACTGTCGCTAAAAATTTATACTGTTTATTTATCATAAACAGTTAAAACATCTGCTGAAAATCCTGAAATCTCTGCTTTTTGGGCAATGGAAGTCCCTTTTTCTCATATTAAATTGCTTTGGATGAATGATTTAACTTTCAACTGCTGTAACTCCAGACCCTATGCTCTCTCAAAGTCGAGAAATTGATTATCCCTGCCATATCAGAGCATATGAACACATGGACTCTAGTGTTTGGTTTCCATCAACTTGAGGATGCACACAAGAAAGAAATGAAATCCCTGAATATGTTGGTCTTTCCTGGGGCAGACATGTTGCAGAAGCAGTTAATGAAGTCAGAAATTACTGATGGTAACATTATTGTTTTACCCTATTGTATGAGCACCTTTTTTTCCGTTTAATATTGAACAAAATGAAGTTTGAACTATTCTACATGACTTGAAACTTTGTTTCTTTTTTCTATTAGACTATTGTGCTATCTTTACTCCTGAATCTAACTGTTGTGTGACCTTTTCGCATCTTCTGGACTAGGTATTGAGGTTGTTAAATCCAAAGAGAATCAACCTCAGTTGCAAGTTTTGGTAGACAAACCTGATATTGATTCTACTATGGAGCACAATAGACAGGTGATTGACGATGCTGGTGTGTGTGATGAGATAAAGATCCACGATAAAGTTGATGCCGTGGATTCTGATTCCTCAGAATCGAATATACCTTCAAATGGTAAGACCTCGCCTAGTGCATCAGATGCTACTAATAAATCTGACACCAGCAAGGTAATGTCTGCAATCAAGTCTGAAACAGAGGAGAAGCTAAAAGAATCCTCTGCTAAATTGAAGTGTCCCTCTACCTCCTTTGCAAGTACTGATATTTCTGAGATGGAAAATCCCTTGCTAGAACTTCCTCTTAGGGATAATTCTGAATCTGTGGCGGCTCTCACGGATCATGTGTACAAGATAAGTTCTAAAGCTCCTTGTCTGGAATCCATTATTGATCCTTCAGGTGAAACTTTGAAAATGGCCGAGGCTGCTGCTGAAAACGAGAATCCTGTCTCTGTTTCTGGTGTTTGTTGTACTAATGAGTGCACCATGCAATCTGAGCCGGGATCAGATGATCACGAGAACCAAAACAAGGTAGAAGCTGTTTCAGAGGTTTCTTTGGAAGTAGAAGTTGTAAAAATTCATGTTGGCAGAAGCTCCACAGTCAAAGTTTCTAATGATACCGCCGCCCCTGATGTAAATATAAAAGATGGTTGTATTGACTCTACTCCTGGTTCTCTGTTTGAAACATCTGCACACAGTACTACACAGAAAGTCAATGGAGAACCGAGTTCTGCTAATGGGTTTAGTGCACTTAACAACGAAAGTGAACTTCATTCATTTATAGAACTTTCCTCGGATTCTGCTGATGCAAAAGTCACATTCTTTAATGGTAATATATATTCCTTACCATTTAGGGATACTGATAACAAATATGACTTGGCAGCCTCTTGTAACAAGGAAAACGTTGAAGTTAGTGGTGTGGAATCAGCTTTCGGTTCTTCTCTTGCCATTTCTGCACAGGCTGCTACTGAAAATAGCAATGAGGATCAAGATTCTGCATCTGTTAAGTACCACAAGATTGAAACCAGACTTGAATCAGAAGGCTGTCCTTGAGTTGGGGAGTGACCTTGTGGCGTTGGAAGAAGTTCAGAGGAAAGTTGTAGACCCAACTGAAACTGATAATTCTAGTCAAACAAGCAGGACGACTGATGGAAAAGTTGCCTGTGCGAATTCTTCTTGTGAAGCCTTGGCTCTGAATACAGCATCCAATGAGAATTGTGCATAATCTAGCTAAGATTCTGATAGAAACAGTCCAAGTAATATTTACCTCGTAATTTGGAAGGAAATACGAATGCAACATTTGGGGGGTAACGCTTTCATTTGAAGATATATTCGAGCTGATGCGCATATTCCATTTCTCTCCAACAGGTCACTGCCGTTTAGGCCACTAAAATGTAATAATGCAAGAGAAATTCGAAAAATAGTTGCCTAAATTGTAGCGTTTAGGAAATATATATGTGATGTCGACTCAAATGGTCAGTACTCCATTAGTCTGTTACCCTTCATAACAGACGTGTATTGTATTTTAAGTAACACTATTATTTTATTGATAGAAACTACTAACTAGAATCAAATCAGCATATGCTGCGAGTAGAAGCACCTGGTTTTGGAATATATATTTTTTGTATACCTTGTTCATACCACACTTGATTTGTAGAACGTTACCGTTGAACTTCGTTTAGCATGCTAAAATCTGAAGTGACATAAGCATGTTTGGCCGTGCTTAAAAGTTATTTTTTTGTGAATGCTTGTATGTGAAGACATACTTGCACAAAAAAGGTAACTTTGAAGTTACTTATGCTCAAGTCAAAAGCAAACTGATCTACTTTAAGTTGCATTCTTGTGAATACAGATAATGGTGTTCAAGCAAATTTGAGGCTACCTTTGAAGTTGCAGGGTAACGCAATGGAGGGATACACAGGTATCATTCCTTATCATTGTGGTGGTGTTTGCTGTATTAAACAACATTCAGGGTTTTGAAGACTCGGTATGGAGGATACTGATACCCTACCGAAGTCGAGGTCGCAGATTGTGGGTCAGGTTGTAAAGTTGATGAAGTGGCATAGGAAATTTGGGAGGCAGCATGAGGTTGGGATTTGAATTTTGCATTGAGTGATGATGCCCTAAGCTTATGCTTGATTCTTGAATGTATATATAGATATAACCGTTCTTCTATTTATCACCCGTTAAACTATTGTAAAGAATAATGTTATCTATCATTAATAATTATCATTATCAGTCTAGGTGGTACAAAGAGTTCATCATATCCAAATCGTCGTATTAAACTAAGCCGTTTGGTCCGATTCGTGGCTTTCATAGTTATCGTCTTTGGCTATAGATCCAGATTTTGATTCGATTCTCAATTATATTATAATTATATGAATTTTCATGAATTAATATCTATTCAGAATAATTGAAAGTTTTATCTTCTAAGACAAGTGAAATAAGTGACAGCTAAAACAAAATATGGTACAGGGCCATGTGGCCACGCACAACCAACCAGCTTTATTGTTAATTAATAGTCATCGTGATAAGCGTTCAATAAACAAGTACACAATTAATTCATTGTATGTAATATTTTATTATTATAGTATTGCTATCATTCAAAAAATAAAATTGATAGAATTAAGCATCTTTAGAGCCCACTTGAGTCTCATCTCCTTGCCAAAAATATATTTTGAAGTAATGATTTGATGAAAAACGTATTATTAAAAAATAGAGTAATGCTACGTAATCACACTGGAGTTACATCCCGATCTAGATAGTTTTAAATGATAGGCTAAATGAAAGAGCTTATTTAATTTTATATATTATTTAATGTCACATTAACGTCATTTAGACTGTAGTTGTTATTTCAGTTGAGACTAAATAGCATTACTCTAAAAAAATTTGAATTTGCGTGTAATATTATTTTATTGAAAAATGTGTAATTGAAAATAAGAGAGAGAAATGCATTTTAGAAATAATGAGGACGAAACAAGGGCTTAATTAATGATTATTAAAGTTTCAAATAATTATGTTTATGGTAATTGAATTTATTTTCTTACGATAATAGTCACGCAACTTTCTAATTATTATATTAACGATCACTCTATTAGAAGTATTAACATAAATTGAACGAGACGCAGTTAAGTACCAACGTGGTTAATCAGCAAAATCAGAGAATTAGGAATTTTGAGATCAGTTTTTATTAGAATTTTGGTTTGGTAAGCTCACATTTTATTTTTTAACAAAGATTTTTTTACTGATTTGGCGTAAAGAATAATATTGTTAGGTAATACGTTGACACTTAACAGCATTACGTATGATATTTATTTATTTATTGACCATTAGAAACGTGAATGGTTATTAATTATTATCATTAGAAAATAATTTCAGGGACCACTAACGCAACTATTCAAAACTTCAGTGACCATTAGAGTAATTAACCCTAAAAAAAAAAAGAAGGATAAATCCTTTTTGGATATTGTGCGATTATAGAAGTTAAATAAAGTTAACGTTGTATAAAAAAGTCAACGATTTATTCTTATTCAAACGACAGATTTGTACACCTCTGACATTTCAAAGTTTGTAATCCGACCCTTCAGCCCTTCAAAAGGTGATAACAGTTTTGATCAATTTTGACGAAGAGCTCTGATCGAGGTAATTTTCGTTTTTAGAAACGATTTTTTTTATAATGAAATTGATGAGGTAGTGCACACTGTTGTGTTTAAATAAACATTTGCATTTTTTAGAGGAATTTTTGGGTTAATTATTATTGAAGTTTGATAAAGAACTGATACTGCATTTTTTTGATAAATTTTTAATGATTTTGCTAATATGAATTAGTTTGTTTGTCCCTTTCATTTGACAATGTGTATTTGTATATATGATATACTTTGTGTTCATGTTAGAGTACTTCGCACGTCAAATTCCAAGCAACTTAAATTCTTAGTGATTTGATTCGGGAATCGTTGCACAGCTATGGCGGAGGAAACTGTTGGAATTGCTAAGGATGTTACTGAAGTAAGTCTCCATCAATCAGTTTCCTTGTTTATCTAGTTTGATCGACAGTAGGGTTTACTTATCTTCCTTTTTTTTCGCCCTTCAAATTCAACCTTGGCGACTTCTTGTACAGCTGATCGGTAAAACCCCTTTGGTGTACCTGAACAATGTTGTCGATGGTTGTGTTGCACGTGTAGCAGCCAAGCTGGAATCAATGGAACCATGTTCTAGTGTTAAGGATAGGTATGGCTACTTATTCTAAAGTAAATCTCTACAAATCATTAAAATGCTCGATCTCAATGCCCCTAAGTTCATGGCTTGATCTTTCTTTTCACAGTCTCTCTTTACTTTCTTAAATGTTGATAGCTATGTATTTGATTTCCAATGTTATGTTCAGGATTGGTTACAGTATGATTGCCGATGCAGAGGCTAAAGGACTCATCAAACCAGGGGAGGTTAGTTATTAGCATCTCCATTTTCTAGAAATACTAATTCAATATCGGGTAATTTATGGCAAAGAGAAAAATCAACCTTTTATTATAAAGTATATTACTTGCAGATATTGTAGTTGGATTTGACTCTTTTTTTTTTTTTTGCAGAGTGTCCTCATTGAGCCTACTAGTGGTAACACTGGCATAGGCTTGGCATTTATGGCAGCAGCGAAGGGTTACAAGCTGATCATTACCATGCCTTCTTCTATGAGTCTGGAGAGAAGAATTATTCTCCGTGCTTTTGGTGCTGAGTTGGTGCTCACTGACCCTGCTAAGGGAATGAAAGGCGCCGTTCAGAAGGCAGAAGAGATAAAGGCTAAGACACCAAATGCCTATATTCTTCAGCAGTTTGAAAACCCTGCCAACCCAAAGGTATCTATCATGTGTATTATTGTTATTCTTTGTGATGTTATTGTTTGTTGATAAATTTTGATTCGTCACTTGATGTACTTGTAGATACACTATGAAACTACTGGACCAGAAATCTGGAAAGGAACAAATGGGAAAATTGACGCTTTTGTTTCTGGAATTGGTACGGGAGGCACAATTACCGGTGCAGGGAAGTACCTTAAAGAACAGAACTCTGAGATAAAGGTTAGCTTGACCTTTAAATTCAAACTGTAATTTGGTGCTTTATCTGATTATGGACCTTATCCATCAACTTTTGTCATTCATATTTTAGCTATATGGCGTGGAACCAGTTGAGAGTCCTGTTCTTTCTGGAGGAAAACCAGGTGAGTTCCTTTATTTGTAGTGTACCCTGTTTCAAGTACTCCAGTCATGAGTTACACAATTTTCTTGTTCTGGGATTGATGCTTTTTTTTTTTATTGAAAGGAAATCCTAGAGATCCATAACCAAAGTAAACATGCTCAAAGAGAATAACATAGTATAGTCGAATTCATTATGAAAGTCTCTTTTCATTGTTCATTGCCCATTGTATGTTACGAATTTTATGTAGTTGCATAAACTAAATTGACTTGATTTTGTCTTTCTACATCAGTTAACAGATAGGTAAGCCCATATATAGTGGGGCTTAGTGATCCTTTGCATGATTGTCTCGGCATTACTTGCATTACTAACCAACTAGACATGTTCGTTGGCCATTTTTTAAGTATTTCATTTATACAAATGTTGTTTTCATGATGGCCTAGGTCCACATAAGATCCAGGGAATTGGTGCTGGTTTTATTCCTGGAGTGTTAGAGGTTAATCTCATTGATGAAGTAATTCAGGTAAGATTCGGAATGGTCCTCCGTACTTTCTTTGGGTGAATTCTTTTTATCTCATTTAAGTTGTGAGGATTGGAGCAATGAGCACACATTTGCAGAATTTCAGGTCTTATAGTTTTGAACTAATGTATTTACTCCGTTTCTTCTCCAGATTTCAAGTGATGAATCCATAGAAACTGCCAAGCTTCTTGCACTGAAAGAAGGGTTGCTTGTAAGTTAAAATGCTGTAGTCTCTTCATGAGTGGTGGTGAAATTGTTCTAGTTGATTCTGACAATTTCACTTTTTCCAAATTTATACCCTTTTAATGCTCATTCTGGACTAGCAAGTTCTAAACTTGGAAATGTATGCTACAGGTGGGGATATCATCTGGTGCTGCAGCTGCTGCGGCAATTAAGATAGCAAAACGGCCAGAGAATGCTGGAAAACTCATTGTTGTAAGTCTGTTTACTTTCTGTGTCTTTGTTTCTATGAGGTCAAGTAGATAATAGTACTACACTCGGAGTAAGGAAAGAAAATGTGGCCCATGAGTTTCCTAGAGGTTGTGATCTGGTGATTTGAATTGGTCTTGCTGATCTAAGAGAAATTTATTCCCCTTTGGTTCACTCAAGAATGTGACTGTTGCATTATCACTAATTGTCATCTTTGTCACCTTCTTAATGAACATAAAATGACAAGAGGTGGCCCTGATGATCTCTTGGTATTAGACTTAATTCCATGGTTTTCTCCTGTATGTGTGTCAACACAGTTGAGTAGTTGTGTGAAAGTGGGAGTGGAAATTGTCATCCTTTTATACAATAATTTCTCTCAAGAATTACTCCCTTCAAAAGATTTTAGGAGAGGCTGACAATATTAATTTTACAATTTCACCTATGAATTAAAATAACTCCTATGCTAAAAAATCTTAAGAAGAACTCATAGCAACTTCTCCCCACGTCCACACTCTCGCCCTACGGCCACCACCCTCAGAATACCGCTGCTCCCACTAAACCATCCGCCCAAAATCTCAGATGGAGTCATGGACCACAAGGAGAACTGAGAAAGAAATCAATTTGACATCATCCTTTGATTTTGGAAAGGCTTTTTTCTTCGGTTCCCCATCATGAAAGGTGAATTGGTGATATGGTACATGATGGCAGACTCTCCTCGCTTTCCTAATCTGCTTTAGAGGATTTTTTTTCTGTTGGGATTTGTTAGATTTGTAGGTAGGTGACGATTTCTGCCAGTAAGATGATTTAGTTGGTTGTGGTGGTGATGGCACAGGGATGGTTTTGGTTACTAACTTTGTAGTCCAAAATTGGTTGAAAAAGAGTTGGTTCCTTTTTGTTTCTGTTTTGGTTTCATAGTCAACTATAGGCAATAAGCTAAACCTTTATCTTAACAAGAGTCGACTACCCAAATCCTTTTCTTCACTCAATCCTGGGCTACCCCTACTATAAGGTCAAACAAAATCAATATGTACTCGTTTTTGTTGTTTTCCCTGTGCTTAAAAAGTTCAGTAGATATATTGAATGATAAATAGGGGAAAGAGTTTGGTAATTCATTCATTACCTAATGTTTTAAGAAAGTAATTTGTAGTAAAGTAATCCACTTGATTCTTACGCTGATTGTCATTATTTATCAACTTGCATACAGGCTGTTTTCCCAAGCTTTGGAGAGCGGTACCTTTCTTCTGTTCTTTTTGAATCAGTTAGACGAGAGGCAGAGAACATGACTGTCGAGCCCTGAACATGTTTCCCTGGTCCAATCTGAACAATGTTTTTCGAGACTGCAATACTTTCCTTTGTTCGCAAGGCTAATTACCACTGCAGATTACTCGAGCTTAATTCAGAATGGTCTGATGAAATTGTTGGAAATAATACGAAGCTTCTGCTCATGGGAATGATGGGAGCTTATAATAGTGGCTCTCATTTTATTTCTTTTGCTTGTATGTTTCTTTTTGCTATTTGTTAACAATTGAAAGACTTCTGCATTTTATTGCTTCAAATAAATAATTTGATGATGGAGTTTGTGAATTTTGCAAAGCAAATGTTTCTCGAGTGCTGCTTCTTGGTATAGTTTTGTGGGTATTCTATTTTACTGCAATTTTTCTTGCTTTTGACTTGATTGGAGTATTGATGATATCGATTTGTGCAAAACTGCTGTATATGCACGACTCGTTTGATTAGGTAAGTTGTACCCTATTGATTCTTAAATCAATTCTTCTGAATTCATAAGCAGAAAGATTCTATTACATTGCACTTCGGCATTCAGTAAATTGAAGATTGAAAATTATTAAAAAATTTCTCACGAGGAATGAGAATTGAATAGATTCTTATAAGAAGTTGGTGATTATTCAAGTAGGGATTGGGTCTACTCTATAATCTGCAAATTGGCTTCCAAAAGCATAGAGTAGCCAAAATTCTTGCTTCATCTTTTCAAACTCTCTAACTAGCCTAAATTTCAAGAACTTCACAGAGGCTGAAACTAATCTTGCATTTTCCAAGAGAAAATTTTGCTGATACTCGAGAAGCCAAGTGTTTGGATCAAATTGCACTGCATTGGCACTCCATTTTCCTTGTGTCCATGAACTGTTGGCCTTCTTCATCAGGTACCTCAACTCTCCTCCATTAGACCACTGTAAAATAGAAGCCAAGAAGTGTTAAAGATACGGAATAATTCTGTAACACAATTCGAGCCATTTCATGAACAAGATGTTACCTCCGTAACCCTTCCTGATATAACTGTGAATGATCTTGGAGAGAATTCTGCTGTGAGCAATCCAGCAGTTTGCAATGGCCATCCCCAAATGCTCACCTCCTCGGTCGAGGATTTATACAACGTACATCGCGAATTCAACAGCAAACCAACCTAATCTCCAATTCATTAATTAGTCTGGTTTGAAAATCATGTTATTCTTTTCAAATTTGAAAAGTACGAGAAGAATTTCAAGAAGGGTACCTGATTAATTTTCCAAACTGAATCAACACAAGTAGAAACCTTATTATCAACCAAGCCCTGTAACTCATTCTTCAAGAACAAGAATCTTTCATTAAAGTCATCGAAAACCCAAGATTTTTCACCCAAATTCCTAACAATATCAGATGACAATTTGGGCTTTAAAACCCCATGAACCATACACGAAAACCCATATTCTGCAGCAAAAATTATGATGAAACCCAATATCAACCTCACCATGAAAACCCCATAGCCCAATTCTTTCTTTCTTCTCTTAATCTTTTCTTGAAAACTCATTCTTGCGGTGGAATTCAGCGGTGGTGAAGCAGAGAAAGATCGAACTGGAACACTCGATTTAGATTTGGGCGTCGATAAAAGAAGAGATGCTTTGTTAACAGACGCTGGGCTTCTTGGAATCATTTGTTTCGAGGGATAAAATTTGGTGAATGAGCTTTTGCTATTGCTTTGTGGCATCAAATCAAGAGTGGAATTGATGCTGGCAATGCAGATTTCACATTTACAGCTCGCATCTTTTCGACATCCCGGAAAATAATAGCTATCCCGGGTTTCTGATTGGTTGAGTTCTATTGTGGTGGTAGATTTGAGGGAGGAATTGGGAGTTAGAATAACTGGTTTCATGGTCTCTTGGAGGATTTGGTGCTCTATGGAGACGATTTTGTTAGACCAACGTATATTTTCTAGGGTTATGTTTTCCCTGGGAAGATTTGTTTGGAAGATTATGTTTTCCCTGTTTGAAACTCATTTTTTTCTCATTCTATATCTCTTTCTTAATTTCAACTATACATTCCATCAATAAAATAATATTACACATAAACTCGAAAAATTTCCTTACTTTTTAACCACATAATCTTCCATCAATCACTATTTCAAAAATAAATTTTCACCCAAAATGGATGTCAAAGAGGGACAAGATGTAGCATTTGAAATTTGAATCTCAACGGTCATATTACGAGCAATCCCCCTCCCAAAAATTTAAAAAAAAAAAAAAAAAATCCACTTTTTTTAGGAATAATTGTAGCAAAAGTCCCAAACCTTTGAAACATTAACAAATTTTCCTCAAACCTTTAATTTGTTGCCGTTGTTACCCCTAACCTTTCCAAACATTCCAAGTGAAGCCCTTTTGAATGGTTTCTATCCATTTCCCCGTCAATTAATCCAAAAGTTAAGTTTGGCTATATTTGAGACTTGTTTGGAAGATATTTAATCGGATTAAAATTGAAAAATTAATCGTTATTGTTGACTTTTATTAGACAAGTGAGACCCAATAACGACTATATTTTTAATTTTAACTCGATTAAAATTCCTCTCAAACAAACACTTAATCAATTAAAATGGGGCAAAAATAGTAAATATCTATTAAAATAATTAAATAAATGAATAATTGAATTAAAAAGAGTAATCATCGTCTTATTTACTCATTCTCATTCCCTCCACTCCTAACAACAAAATCACCCCAAACAGAAAATCATCTAATCCCAATTCGTCTCTTACCATCGGCGCCAACGAAAATCGTCAAAGCCAACACAAACCGCCGGCACCAACACCCATCGGAGATCAATAAATTTTTGGAGAAGGTAAGTGGTCGAAAATTTTGGAGAAGTGCAGTAGGGTTTTTGGCTTCATGTATCTTCAAGTGCAAAAGCAGTGTTCTAGGTAAATCTTGTAGAGGATTGTAGTAACATTCGTAACCATTGTTGCGAATGTAAGTTTGACATGGAAACATATAGTCAAACATTTATTTAGAATATTTGGTGGCCCTTGTTGGAATGAAACAATCAAGCTATTTTCCACATTTTGTGATTCTTTATTCTCTTTTCTGAAGAGATTCTATTTTGTGTTGGGAGAGTGATCCCACCAGTGACTTTGGAGGCAGCAAGGTGGTAGTTAAAGTAGTGAAGTGTGGCGGCTCCATTTAGGCTCTTCATTTGTTTTATTATTCTTTTTTTAGAGTGATTGTTCTCGGTTTAACAAGGAATTGGTGGTGGTGACGGCAGGTTTCTAGTTTTATGTGTTGGGCTTGTGCGTGGTGAGGAAAAAGAAGATACATTTTCCTTTTTATTTTATTTTGTTTATTTTGTTTTTGATTTAAATTTTTAATTATTTTATGGGAAAAACAGTAAGTTACCATTTTGCCATTCCCTATTTTGGTAGAAAGTGATCGATTTTTTATTTTGGTGATCAACTAACAGAGAAATGGATGGAAACCGCTAAAAGGGTCTCACCTGCAACATTTGGAAATGTTAGATGTGGCGACTACAACAAATCAACGATTTGGGGAAAGTCTGCTAATGTTTTAAAGGTGTGAGGCTTTTGCCGCAATTATCCCATTTCTTTATTCTCCTCACCTAGTTCACGATGGGAGGAGATTACATGCTACCCAAAATTTGTATTGTTTTAATATTAAATTTATTTTTCAAGAAAATATCAAAAATTTCCATCTATAGTATATTTTGCTTATTCTTTTTATATATCCATCTTGCATCGCCTCCACATTCACTCCCTTTTGCCTTAAAAGAGATTTGTAGGGACGTCAAAATTTCTCCCACTCATTCCCCATCTCAAATGTGGGAAATCTCTGTCCCAAATTTCTAGAAACCACCCTAAAAATAATATTAATGAATAGATTAATTAAGGTAAACGGAAGATTTACAAGTCGCATCCCTCGTTTCAAATTAATGTCCATTTTTATGTTTTGATAGTTTTAGTCGACCTCATCCCAATCATCACACTACCTCTAAAAGATGAAAAGTTTGTGTTGCATACGCATATCATCACGAAAGAGATTTAAAAAGCCTCTATTTTATAAGCGACAAACAGACAAGTTAAAAGCGTGTTGTGTCATAGAGGAGGCAAGGTCGTGGTTGGACTTAGAGTTGCGAGCTCAACAAGATACAGAGTGACCAGGAGACGTGGTTGTGGTGGTGGAAATCAATGACAACGTAGTTATGATAGAATCAAAATATAATTAAAAGTATGCATTAAAATACACGGCAAACAATCACAATTATTTTTACCATTTATTTTCTCTATCAACTCACTGGTTAAGTTTCATCCACCTAAGAGGGTGTCATCCTTAATGTTAACAAGGAATGTACATCTAGCATTATTTTAATTTGAATCCAGAACGATTTGTCCTGTAAAATTGGAATTCCATTCAAAACATATGAATCGTCTTTATTATAATAAGAAGATGACATAATGTCTCTCCGACCATACAAAATCAGATGGACCTCCAAAATTGGTCATAACTGAATAGATAATACAATGACTTATCAACTCAAGAGGAATCCCAACTAAGAAATAGGAAAGAGAACTGTGTATACTTTGTATATAGTGAAAAGCTTGCAGGCTTAGTGAAAAATCAAGTGGACATATATGATGCTATCAACAGAAGGAAGAAGAGCAGAGAAGCTCCCAACTTGGTGGAAGTTGCATCAGATGATCCATCCCCAGTCGATGGTACAGTTTTTGATCCACCCTCTGCAAGATTTACACCCAACAATATTATTGATCGTCTCCTTTAAGTCAACAACAAAAGAAAGCAGAAACGAGCATAAATTATGTACCTGAAGGGTTAGTGTTTGGAGAATCCGGTGATCCATTACGAGAGGCGGCAGGTGAACCAGCAGCATTGCACTGGCTAACAGGGGGAGTCTGAACATTACAAGCCTTTGGCAGGGCCATAGCTTGAGTCTGATTTATGTTGAGTCCTAATGAGGAGCCACCACCATTAAGGACCTGACACAAGCACTGTGGCTGGGACCGAACCACAGAGGCGAGCTGTGTGCAGCATCCAGTCGACGGGGTTGATGAGTTCCCGGATATGTAATTGAGACAGGGTGACATGCTAATTAGCACATTGGTGCAGTCGGTTGATTGTGCAATGGCGCCAGCCGAAAACAAGGTAACTAGCATAAGTGTCATGATCATAACCATTTTTTGATGTTCCATTGAATGTAAAGTCACTGAATTGATACTGAAAATGTCTGTGGAATGAGGAAATGTTTGGTATTTGATGGGGAATTCTGTTATGTGTTAGGTTTATATAGGAAGTTATCTTGGTGGCCAGGTGGGGGTGGGATGGGGTGGGTTACCAACTTCTCCTACTCCTTGAAGTCTTGGAAATTATGTTAGGTATGAAGGGCTTTCAGACTTGGTCTTCTTGTTCAATTTAATAAGAAATTTTTGAATTTGAGACAAATGGAACAGGGTTGAGTTAGTAGGTGACCAACTTTAAGCCTGGCAAAAATGTTATTCAAAGCTGAGATTTGTTAATACGTTTTTTTTTTTTTTTAGAATAAAGCATAATTGCATATTTTGTCCTTGAATCTTACCTAGAGGTGAAATCCCGTCCTAGATCAGGGCCCTCCGGTGAGGTGGCCCTTTCTGTTTTTTTGTTTTGTTTTGTTCCACCCCACCCCCACCCCCAAGAAAATCAGTAAATAAGTGCGTAAAAAGTTGGAAGTGTTGTTGGGGCCGGTGTTTTTGGAGTTCGACAAATCTGATTTCGTGGTCTTGTGTTGCCGTCCCTGTCAACATGACACTAGGTGATTCAGGTCGGACAACATGATTGTGACGTATAGTCTAATCATCGCACATTGACATTAGATTGTGTTGACAAGGAGTCTAAATGTAATGTCGAAATTTGCAGTGCAACAACCGTGCCATACAACACAATAAATCTCTTACAAGTGGATATCTTCTTCAACAAAATTTTTTGACACGGCTTGACTACTCGATGAGCAGTTTGAATGAAAAAAGCGATGCTAATTCTTGATTGAGGACCAACAAATTCCCACTGTAGACATCAACAGCCGTGAATTTTCACCTTCAAGAATAAAATTACTATCAGGTGTTGGGGAGAAGGAAAAACGCAATCAAATATTTTTACTTTGTATATGCAAAATCCCGCTCTCAAATTCATGAACCCTAATGGTAGATGGCAATGTTGGAGTATAATACCTAGACGAAATATGGCACAATGTGATCTTGTTATGTGACTCCAAACTATGTTTGGCTCATGTTTATCAAACTGTTCGTAAAAAATCATCCATTTTTATTCATACATTTTGAAATGACCCAAAAGTACTAATCATTAATTCAACACTCATTCCTATTTACTTATAATTTAAGCATTTTATGAACACTTCCTATACATACTCTAAGTCTCTAATACATGTCAAAATCTCGTCACTCAGAATTAGAATTTTAGTAAATTTTAATAAAAAATTAATAAAAGGTGTACTTAAAAAGTTGATACATGTTTTGATCTCGTGAAATATGTGGTTAAAAATAAATTTGAAGAGTAAATGAGTTTTGAGAAGAAGATTTCACGCGTGAAGCGCAATCTCGCTGGTTCAATAAACAATACAAAGCTCATTTAATGGTTCAAGGGTTTCACCAGCCACCAGATCTTTATGTTAAGACAATTTTATTTCACTGCCAAACCATTAAACTGTTTCATTGCATCAAGTCGTAAATATGAATCAGAAGAAATTTCATCAAACAGCAAGAATTCAATCACAAAACAATCCAGTATTTGAAGATTTCAACAACCATGTGATTTTTAAGTATATCAGACGAAAATTGAAAGCTTCAGAAACTAGAAACAAGCTTGAACCACTCAAGATGCAACAACTGGAGCATCCTTGATAGATTCACGCCAAGCATATTCCCGCGCCCCGTCCTTGTCAACAATTTTTATTACAAAGTTGGGTGGGGCCACAACCAACCTTGATCGTATTTCCATTATGACCTTATCGACTAAATTAACGGCTTCTTCCACTGTCATGTCTCTATGGTAGTGCCTATCCATCATGGAGAGGGCGAAATAGGAACCATAACCAAACGCAGCCTTATCAAGCTTGTGCAGGGAAGCGATGTAGTCGACAAAGTAGAGGGAAGGGCCAGTCTCCTTGTCATAGCCAGCTAGAATGATATTCACCATATATGGATTCTGAAGACCAAGAACAAATTAGCAAGTAATATATGAAAGGGAAAATCGCATTAACGGTCTCTTAACACTTTCATTTTTTGTAGATTTTAACCTAACCTTCAATTTATATCACCGAAGGTCCCTAACCTTTAAAAAATATGTAGCAGAGTTCCAAGTGGATGGAAACCATCCATTTAACCATTAGTTGACCAAAAAAGGCAAACTTTAATCAATTTTGACCATATTAAAAATGGTAAAATAGTAACTTTGAGTGCCTTTGAGTGGTGGTGACTGTCTTTGGGAAGCAGTGCCAACGTTGTGGGTGCCGGTGACAACCGACATTTGGGCCCTACCGGTGTGGGTGAGAGTTGGGGAAGAAGAAAGTGTCGATGACCATCGGCCTTTCTATTTTCATGAGAGTGGGGGTGGGGGGGTATGTGTAGGGGATTGGTGGTGATTTGTTTTTTTTTTTCTTTTTTTTTTTTTTAATTTTTGATTTAATTATTTCATGTGAAAAAAATGTAAAGTTACCATTTCATCCTTTTAAAATTAGTCAAAATTGAAGTCAACATCAATTCTTTGGCCAACTAATGGTCAAATGGATGGTTTCCATCCAATTGGACTTCCACTGCATATTTTTGAAAGGTTAGGAATCTTCGTTGGCACAAATTAAAGGTTAGGGAAAAATCTACAAAAATTGAAAAAGCTAGGGACCCTGCTGCAATTTTCCCTATATATAAAGATACAGAAAATTCACTTTATTTCCATGCCCGTTCTTCTATATATTTCTTTAGCATGGTACAAGATAAAACAAAGTATACATACTTTTTCATATTCCCCTAAAAAAACCCAAACGAATATATGTGTGTGTATATATATACACACACGCGCGCGCTATATTCTTTGTCTGGTCAACCCACAACAGATATTATCACAATAGACAATCCACGAAAAGATCAAAAAGCCTAAACTCAACTACAAATAAGTAATATGATGGCACATAACCTCAGACAATATACCTTCCGCAAAGCTGTGGCGAGCTCGCCTCGAGTAAAGTTTGCGGTAGCAGCAGTCGTCAAGGGGATGCCATTACGAAATTGGTACAAAGCAACATTCTTCTGTATGTACTCTGTAAACTGAGCCCTAACACAATATTTCCCAAGAAATTGAAATCACATTAAAACAGGCACAAAGGTATCAAGCTTCAGAGAACATAATAAACATGCTTAAAAAGAAAATTGCAGCACAATTTGACATTCCCAAGTATTAAAAGTTAAAAACCCGTAAAGCCAAAAACATTAGCATAAAAAGAAACCAATTTAGCATTATGCATAATATGTGGGTGTATATTATAGCACAACCTGATCCATCAAACACAAAGAAACAAGAATCCAGAAATAACATAACCTTAATCAAGGGTTATTTGCAAGTTATCCCATATGGTTTAAAAAATATATCAATTGCCTTGTGGTTCTAAAATAGCTTAAGAACTGCCTATAGTTTTTAAAACCCTGCAAATTAAAACCAAGCGATTTGCAGAAAACTAGACAATTACTCCCTTCATGTGTCAGCACAAAGAAAATCACACATCACATTGGCACAAATACAGAGAAACTTAAAGAAATCACCAAAATGAAAGCATTATGGCTCCAATCGTTTCAGTAAAATTTCACACATTTTCAGATTTAGACATACCATTCCAGAGCACATCACATCCACAAACCACAGACATACATCATTATCTGTCGCCACTATAAATCAGGGCTTGTTTTAGGAGAATTACTAAAAGGTCCTTACTAACATTTTGTATCTAAAAAGTCTAATGAATTTGATGTTTGCATAAAGCCCCAAATGACAACTTCTATTTCACTTATCACTACAAAGGCTAGCCATGTAAGTTTGCTGTAATGGAGATGATAAAACATTATTTTCAGTCTTTAGACCAAAACACCCATGATCCAAGTTAGCAATCATTCGTTATAAGAAGTATCTTTGAGATCCACAAATATGATAAAAGCTCCAAGCAGTAGCTTCTTGTTAACCCCTCCTCCCTCCCATCTAAACAGAGAATGCATAATGACAGTCGTAGTCTTTCCCTTCACAAGAAATTCTAATTTTCATACAGTTTAGAATAAATTATATTTTAACTGCAGCTAAGGAATAAGTTTCGGGTCATGGCCATTGAGGATTAAATCATTCAATAGACAGAAGGCTTTTTTTCATTCTGATGAGAAATTCTTAGTTTCCAAACCTATTCTTGACTACATAATTGGCAGTGTAAACCTTCACAACAATAAATAAATTTCAATTGAAGAATTCAAATCACACACATTTCACTTGCATAATTTAGGTGCATATATTCAAGCATCATTGCATTTCAACGAGATTTATCTTCCATAAACAAAATCCACAATTAAAAAAATAACCAAAAATAAAAATAAAAAATCCAATCAACTAACCACAGCAGAAAACCACAAATTAGATACATGCAAGTATTTGAAAACGTGAGTTATACCGGTCACCGGTTTCACCGGATGCGCCCATGAGCTTGTGGGAGTCAAGGAGCATGATCTTATCCTCATTGGTCTTGTGCACGAGGATACTATGCACCGCCGATGAGTCCGCCACCACTATTGCGAAATCTTTGCCCAGTAATCCAAACACACTCTCCATTTTCTTCTCCTTCTAATTGAGATCTACTATCTGGTTTTTACTTTTTCTTGATCTTTTTTTCTTAGATTTGGGTGTCTGCTTAACTAGAGTTAAAAAGAGAACCGAGAGAAGGCTTCTTGAAGAACAAGAATGCGAGAATCGCCTGTCATGGTCGGGTTGGAGAGGTTGACCCCTTATTTTTTGACTTATTGGGTTAAAGATGTTGCTTTGAAATACGGATCGGGCAGGTAGACCTATCGATGTCAAAAAAAGCTCAGCGACTCGGGTAGCTCGAGTTCGACTCGAAAAAAGTTCGCTCAGTGGCATCGAGTCGAGGGTCGACCATTTTGGGGCATCGGCTCGAGCCTAGGCTAGTCTCCGACTCATATCACAGGCCGAGTCGAGCTATTTTTTTTTTTTTCAGTTTAGATGTATTTTTTTATATATTAATATTTAGTTATTATTTATAATACGTATAAATTGCACAAATTTTAAATACATTATAAAAAATTAT